>JAKCOZ010000100.1:933738-1189701 GCA_022605955.1 Rallus limicola | reverse complement strand
CCTCCCAGGGATGGGGCACCCACCCCCTCTCTGGGCAGCCTGTTCCAGCCTCTCCCACTCTCTCTGCAAAGACTTCCCCCTCAGATCTCCTCTAACCCTTCCCTCCTCCAGCTTCACTCAGCCCCCTTGTCCTGCCAGGCTCTGCCCTTTGAACAAGCTGATTCCCCTCCTGTTCCTCTGCTCCCTTCAGGGACTGGCAGGCTGCAATGAGGTCCCCCCACAGCCTTCTCTTCTCCAGGCTGACCCAGCCCAGCTCCCTCAGCCTCTCTCCATAGGGGAGCTGCTCCAGCCCTCTGAGCATCTCCATGGCTCCTCTGACCCCTCTCCAACAGTTCCCCATCTTTCTTGTCTTGGGGCCCCAGCTCTGGACACAGGACTCCAGCTGGGGCCTCCTGAGGGCAGAGTAGAGAGGGACAATCCCCTCCCTGTCCCTGCTGCCACCCCTCTGCTGATGGAGCCCAGGATCCCATCACCCTTCCCAGCTGCAAGAGCCACTGCTGCCTCATGGGAAGTTTCTCATCTACCAGAATCCCCACGTGATATATCAACATGTGGCAAAACACCATGTTGAATGCCCTAGCCTCTGCTTGGAAGTTTGGGGGCTGGAGGGGGGTGTTCATTGAGTTGTTGGCTTTACATTGTGGATGCCAGACAAAAAGATGTCTCTTAGCAAGAAGTGAGTGGTCAAGAGAGGCAGCAGGCATGGAATGTGGTCTATGCTGGGGGAAAGGCAGACCTGGGTACAATAACATGCTTAAGGGAAAAGGAGATAAGGAACCAGCTGGTTCTTAAAGCAAACTGGTGCTGGAGTAGCTATTTCAAGGTTTCCTTGCATGATGGGGAGGAATGGAGCTTTTAAACCAAGAAATGGAAATTATGGAACAATATCCCTTTGTTGCAGCAAAACCAGATGCTTCATGTAACTGAAACTAAGACTACTGCCACTAAAGATGTCCACAGTGTAGCCCTACCCCCCCTGTTAGTTAATCTTTATCTAAAACAATGTATGTGACTTTCAGAAGTGTAGAAGCAGAATTGAAATATTGCTGCTCTGACTAATAGAGGCTGAAGAACAGCTGAAGGTTGCCAAAAAGGAAGGAAACTGGGGGAAATGTTATTCTGACAGAGGGAGATAGCAGCCACCAACCCATGGACCACTCACCCTAATTACATCACTGACCCAAAAGGAAGAACAGAGAGGCATGCACACTGCTTTACATAGGAGGCAAAGGGGGTTTTTAAGTAATCCTGTAAGGATAAATAAGTTCTATGTAGTAGAAACATGAATATGTTAATATTAATTGTATAAATAACCACTGATTTGGAGCTTTGGTATGCTGTCTTGGGACAGGTGCCCATATGTGCACAATTATGCAACAAAATACCTCTGCTCTGTGTGTGTATCAGGGTATCACATCCTGGGTAATCAAACTCCCACGTTTGGGATGACACCCTCATGGCTCAAGGGAGCTGGGGAGCACAGCCATTAAAAGTGAATTTCCTAGGCCTGCAAGGTGCAGACTTAGCACCTTTAAGAGTTTGATTTTGGAAGATTGATTTTGGATCCTCCCCCTCTGCTCTGCCCTGCTCAGGCCCCACCTGGAGTGTTGTGTCCAGTGCTGGGCTCCCTGGGATAGAAAAGACAGGGATCTCCTGGAGAGAGTCCAGAGGAGGCTCTGGAGATGCTGAAGGGCCTGGAGCATCTCCCCTGGGAGGAAAGGCTGAGGGAGCTGGGGCTGTTCAGCCTGGAGAGAAGCAGCCTGAGAGGGGATCTGATCACTGGGGATCAATAGCTGAAGGGTGGGATCCAGGGGGACATGGGCAGCCTCTTCTCAGTGTCTGTGGGGACAGGACAAGGGGTGCTGGTCTCAAGTTGGAGCACAGGGAGTTCCACACCAACATGGGGAAGAATTTTTTCCCAGTGAGGGTGAGGGAGCCCTGGGCCAGGCTGCCCAGGGGCGTGTGGAGTCTCCTTCTCTGGAGAGATTCCAGCCCCATCTGGATGCCTCCCTGTGTGCCCTGTCCTAGGGACCCTGCTTTGGCAGGGGGGTTGGACCTGATGATCTCTGGAGGTCCCTTCCAGCCCCTGTGATTCTCTGATTCTATGATTATTCTGTGACATTAGATGTTTCTCTAGTTAGTAAGGCAGAGTGGGTTTGTGGAGCAAACCTACTAAAATTACCTGCCACAGATGCACCAAGAGGTTGCAAGGTCCCTTCCTGTCAATAGTTGTACAGCACTGTGTCCCTTGATGGATCTTTAAGGGACTGTGAAGATTTACCACTCTATTGAGGATGTGCTTATCAGAGGAAAGCAGGTAGACAGAGGTTGAGCAATGCAAGACAAAATGATTTCACATTTAGAAGGCTTGGAACTGAAAATTCCACTTGGAAAAATTCAGCCACCAGCAAATGAAGTCAAATTCTTAGGGATATGGTGGAAAGGAGGGACGACTTGTATTCCTCATGATAGCCTTTCCAGGTTAAAGCAGATAGAAATGCCTGAAGCAAAGGAAGATTTACAACATGCACTGGGATTGCTTGTGCTTTGGAGAAAATACATTCCCAATTTTTCCATCATTGCAAGGCTTTTGTATGACCTGTTGCAACAGGGAGTGTCATCATAGAATCATAGGATGGCATGGGTTGGAAGGGACCCCAAGGATCAGAGAGCTCCAACCCCCCTGACACAGGCAGGGACACCAACCTCCAGGCCTGGAGCTACACAAGGTTGCCCAGGGCCCCAGCCAACCTGGCCTTCAACACCTCCAGGGATGGGGCACCCACCCCCTCTTCTGGGCAGCCTGTTCCAGCCCCTCACCACTCTCTCTGCAAAAAACTTCCCCCTCAGATCTCCTCTAACCCTTCCCTCCTCCAGCTTCACTCCAGCCCCCTTGTCCTGCCAGGCTCTGCCCTTTGAACAAGCTGATTCCCCTCCTGTTCCTCTGCTCCCTTCAGGGACTGGCAGGCTGCAATGAGGTCCCCCCACAGCCTTCTCTTCTCCAGGCTGACCCAGCCCAGCTCCCTCAGCCTCTCTTCATAGGGGAGCTGCTCCAGCCCTCTGAGCATCTCCATGGCTCCTCTGAACCCTCTCCACCAGTTCCCCATCTTTCTTGTCTTGGGGCCCCAGCTCTGGACACAGGACTCCAGCTGGGGCCTCCTGAGGGCAGAGTAGAGAGGGACTGGACCCCACTTCATGACGAAGCCCTGCAATTACTATTGTTTGAAGCTAGTAACTATCAAGCTTTGTGTCCAATCCATCCTTTTGACCCCATCCAAATTGAATAGGGATTTGCCCAGACAGGTTTATTAAAGACCCATCCCTGGAGGTGTTGAAGGCCAGGTTGGCTGGGGCCCTGGGCAACCCTGTGTAGCTCCAGGCCTGGAGGTTGGTGTCCCTGCCTGTGTCAGGGGGGTTGGAGCTCTCTGATCCTTGGGGTCCCTTCCAACCCAGACCAGTCTGGGATTCTATGATCTTTGGCAAAAGAGCCCACCCGACCTATAGGGTTTTATTCTTGAAGCTTTAAGGAAGCTGAGAAATGCTATTCTACCTGGCACAAAGGTTTGTTTGAGGTTAGCCCAGCCTTGTGGGAAGCTCAACACACCATATGTAAACAACCAATTGTACTTTGGGGTCCATTCACAGTAGTAAAACCTGTATTAACTGAGACAACACCCCCTGACAGGGTGAGAAGCTGGTGCACTCAGATAGAACATTACATTAGAATATCTTTACAGGTTCAGAGGATGCAGCCAAAACCCTATCTATTCAGGGAAGAGCTGCTTTAGAAATTGAAACCAGAAACTTCTGCTGTGGTACAAGTTGCTCCCTCCCCCCAACATGCTCAGAGCAGTTACAGAATGTTTGCTTTCCAGATGCTTCTGCTAAAAGAGAGGGAAAAACATGGAAATAACGAGCTGTTGCCTTGCAAATAAAAACCAAGCAAACAATCATCCCTGAATGGGAGGGTAGTGCTCAAGGAGGAGAGCTGGTAGCAGTATGGAGGGTCTTTCAACACAAGGCACTATCTACTTCTCCAGGTCAGGCCCCAGCTGGAGTGTTGTGTCCAGTGCTGGGCTCCCTGGGATAGAAAAGACAGGGATCTCCTGGAGAGAGTCCAGAGGAGGCTCTGGAGATGCTGAAGGGCCTGGAGCATCTCCCCTGGGAGGAAAGGCTGAGGGAGCTGGGGCTGTTCAGCCTGGAGAGAAGCAGCCTGAGAGGGGATCTGATCAATGGGGATCAAATGCCTCCCTGTGTGCCCTGTCCTAGGGACCCTGCTTTGGCAGGGGGGTTGGACCTGATGATCTCTGGAGCTCCCTTCCAGCCCCTGTGATTCTACCTGTGATTCTATGTTTAGTATTTTGCACATACCACTGGCCTGACAGGTTCAGATATTTGCTGTCTACACCACCATGTCCCTCCAGGAAGTTCAAGTTCAACTTAAAATCCCCCTCAAAATAAACACCAAAAAAAAACCCCCACAGTGATGAGGACAACACTTGTGGAGACAGGCATGAGAGCTGCTGCATTCTTTTCTTCCTGCAGATGTTGGCCCAAAGTCTTCTGTGGCAAAGCTTCTGATTGGCCTTTGATAAGTGTTTGTGCTACCACAGTTCAAATGTCAGTCACAGCACTGGAACTTTCCAAAGAAAGACCAGAGCATTGTTTGGCAGGACCAATACAAGAGAGATGGGGAACTGTTGGAGAGGGGTCAGAGGAGCCATGGAGATGCTCAGAGGGCTGGAGCAGCTCCCCTATGGAGAGAGGCTGAGGGAGCTGGGCTGGGTCAGCCTGGAGAAGAGAAGGCTGTGGGGGGACCTCATTGCAGCCTGCCAGTCCCTGAAGGGAGCAGAGGAACAGGAGGGGAATCAGCTTGTTCAAAGGGCAGAGACCTGTCCTAGGGACCCTGCTTTGGCAGGGGGTTGGACCTGATGATTTCTGGAGGTCCCTTCCAACCCCTGCTGCTCTGTGATTCTGTGCATGCTGTGATCCTGCAACACCACATGGTTTTGGGTTACATATTGACTGTGACTTCACCAGATGGGATAAAGCACATCAGGTTTGTGAAACCAACTAAACATGTAGCTGTTAGGATCTTCTTTGTCCTTTGCTTCTTATAAAGCTGTCAGTCATGCTGCATAGCAACTTCCTCCCCCGCCTTTGTCTAATACATGGAACTCTTAAGTAACTGAACAACAAAACTAAACTTTATTACTACACACTGTTGTAACAACAAAGGAAAGCAGTTAAAAGTAAGATGAAAACAGCAAGAGTGGCACCTTCTAACAGCATATCATAGAATCATAGAATCATAGAATCATAGGGGTTGGAAGGGACCTCCAGAGATCATAGGGTCCAACCCCCCTGCCAAAGCAGGGTCCCTAGGACAGGGCACACAGGGAGGCATCCAGATGGGGCTGGAATCTCTCCAGAGAAGGAGACTCCACACCCCCCTGGGCAGCCTGGCCCAGGGCTCCCTCACCCTCACTGGGAAGAAGTTCTTCCCCAGATTGGGGTGGAACTCCCTGTGCTCCAACTTGAGGCCATCACCCCTTGTCCTGTCCCCACAGACACTGAGAAGGGGCTGGCCATGTCCCCCTGTGTCCCACCCTTCAGCTATTGATCCCCATTGATCAGATCCCCTCTCAGGCTCCTTCTCTCCAGGCTGAACAGCCCCAGGTCCCTCAGCCTTTCCTCCCAGGGGAGATGCTCCAGGCCCTTCAGCATCTCCAGAGCCTCCTCTGGACTCTCTCCAGGAGATCCCTGTCTTTTCTATCCCAGGGAGCCCAGCACTGGACACAACACTCCAGGTGGGGCCTGAGCAGGGCAGAGCAGAGGGGGAGGATCCCCTCCTGGGACCTGCTGCCCACACTCCTCCTGATGCCCCCCAGGATGCCATGGGCTCTCTCAGCCCCCAGGGCACACTGCTGGCTCATGGCCACCCTGTCACCCACCAGCACCCCCAGGTCCTTCTCCACAGAGCTCCTCTCCAGCAGGTCACCCCCAGCCTGTCCTGATTCCAGCAGTTCTTCCTTCCCAGGTGCCAGACTCTCCCCTTGCTTTTGTTGAACCCCATCTGGTTTCTCCCTGCCCAGCTCTCCAGCCTGGCCAGGTCTCTCTGGATGGCAGCTCAGTGTCCTGTACATCTGCCACTCCTCCCAGCTTCGGATCAAATTGTTAGTTAATGTTTATTAAATGTTAACAGTTATTATTGACTATTGGAAATGTCATTTGGAGATTGTAGATTGTTTAATGTTTTAATTGCAGTTACTAGATGTAGTTAGCTATTGTAAGCATGCTATTTCCTTTCCTTCTTCCTTTCTCTTCCTCTATCCTCTCTGTACCACAGAGCACCATGCATGAGACAGCAATCAGCAATGTTTAGCCATGGCGTGGTGTGAAGGACTGTGCCCTTTGATAGGAGGTTAAGGGACTAGGTTGAGACTGTGTTGGTGGTTGGTTGTACCAATAGATGTCTGTCTCAGCATTTCTGGAACATCATACTGCCTGCCAGAAAGGATAAGAACTGCTCTGTGGAAGAGTCCAGTCTCCTGCTGCAGTTGTCTCACTGTAAAACATGGAGTATAAGTTTGAAAGAGAAGAAGGATGTGATCTGTTCTCTAGCCTAGGAAAGCAGAAGCCCAGGATCCTCTTCCCTGCTGCAAGGTGTGTTTCCCTTCAGACAGATGAGTCTCTTTGCCCAGAGCAGTCTGCTGCAAGGTAATCATGGCAGAGAGACCCTCACTGCCCCAGATGCTGCCACAGTTTCTGATGCTCCAAGGAGTGCTGGAGCCAGGATGCACCAGCCCTGAGTTTGCTACTGAGGTTTCTGAAGATGTAGCCAGGTACATCTGGACAGACATGTGGAACAGGCTGCCCAAAGAGGTGGTGGAGTCACCATCCCTGGAGGGGTTTGAAAAATGTATAGACGTGGCACTCCATGTATTGGCCAGACAGTGGGACTTGATGATCTTAGAGGCCTTTTTCCAACCTTAAAGATTCTATGATTCCATGATTCTATGAGCTTTGTGCTGCAATATTCACTGGAATGAGACCTTCCTCCACCCACTTTAACCACCATGTGCAGTCATAGCCAGGCTGTCAGATTTATGATGCTTTGGTTGTCATTAATGTTTCAGTTTCCCTTCTCTCTCAGCACTGTTAAGGTGAAGGTGTTTCACTGGCTGGTGGGTGCTGAGTCCATATCAGTATTCTGACAATTCCTCCTTCCACAGTCTGCATGACTCACCCTCTGTCTGGGCTTTTGATGGGAAAACTATTGTGAAGCTTTAAGCAGGGGTCATTACTCAGGCAAAAAGTTTAACTCTTGAATGCTGCTGTGATCTCTCCAAGCTGCTGGAAGTGTGCTGGAAGATTGTATCCATGTCTGGAGCAACCAGGCAACCTCTGAAGAAAAATTACTCTAGAATGAGCCAGCATTATAAACTGACACCTTTACAAATGAGCTCAAGTTGTGATGCCCTGAGTGCACTCCTAGGCTGTAATTGCCCTGATGGGTCTCACCAGGGACCTCTCTTCAGACTGTGTCCATGGGTTCAGAAGTCCCATTTAAGCTCAAGTCTAAGCCTTTTGTCCTTGCTAAGACTGTGCTGGAATATTTGCCTCCCTCCAGTCATCACCTTGGGTATATGCTTTAGGTAGTTTGTCCTCAGGTCTGGTTTTGGCTCTGTGATGGTTACTTGGACTCAGGTTGTAACTCCTCTCCAACCCTGTCTGCTGAAGGGCTTTTGACCTATATACTAGGTATATGTGTTTCCAGCCCTATCTCCCTTTCCTGTGTGAACTTCAAACCGATTGCAGCCTTGTCTCCAGACCTGGCCCCTTTTGAACCATCAGTGAGGTTCTCTATTGACTTCCAAAAGTTTCTTTGCCTGGGGGCAGCTCTTCTTTCCCTCCCTCCCCAACCCCCCAGGTTGTTTTGGGGGAGGGAAGAGGCTTTTCAGGCCCTTCCCCAAAAAACAAATTGTCCCTCCCTGTAAACAAGGAATTCACCCATCTCCAAGGAGGCTGCACAAACCTGCTGCAGCTGTAGTAGAAATGTTAAGTTTGGTATCAAAGACACAGCAGTGGGAATGTGCAAGTGTGTGAAAGCACCTAGATCCAACAGCAGAGCAAGAGTTAAAAGGAAAGGCATGTGTTGACTGCCCTAAATCACCCTGTGTCTGGCTTCATTCACATGAATAAGAGGAACAAACTGACCTTAGATAAGATTGGAGAATACCATAGAAGCCATAAAAGCTCCCAGATAAGCAAAACAAAACAACTGGAAGATTCAAGAGTTTCACCTAAGAGGGGCAAAATAAAAGGGAAATGGGCCCAAAACATCACCCCCTCTCTAAAGGCTCCAGAAGGCAAGTCCAAAATGAGCTTGTTGTGCTCTGCCAAGAAGCTGAGAGGCATGATGAGAACTGCATAGCTGTCATCTCTTGTGGTGTAAAATTGACACTGTCCAGATCATCTGGGCACACCCATGTTGGGGCTTGTGAGATGGTGATCAAGTGAAATGTGTGAGGACAAGAACTAGAAGGCAAAATCAACTTTGTTAGAGATTTTGTATGGATAAAACTGCCTGGAGTTATTACACTAATTTCCTGTAGACTGCAGAAGGGAGTTTCTTGTTCCCAGGAGCAGTGTCTGCACGTTCTTCTAATTGCTGATTAACATCTAGTGCTGGAGCAGGCCCTGGAGCTGAAGGCAGGTCTCAGATGAGCTATTGTGAGCATCAGGCACACAGCCAGTGCCTGTTTCGTGGCCATCCTGGACCAAGGAAGACTGAAGGGAGGTTGTAGAGAGGTGGGCGCTGGTCTCTTCAGCAAGGGGACAGGAGCTGGGACAAGGGGCAATGGGCTCAAGCTGCCCCAGGGCAGGGTCAGCTCAGCTGTGAGGGAAAAGTTCTTCCCTGGCAGAGTTGTGGGGCTGTGGAACAGGGGCCTGGAACAGGGTCAGTGCCTGGGACGGGCCTGGAGCAGGGTCAGGGCCTGGAACGGGCCTGGAGCAGGGTCAGGGCCTGGCATAGGCCTGAGACAGGGTCAGGGCCTGGCACAGGCTGCCCAGGGAGGGGGTTGAGTCCCCACCCCTGGGTGTGTTTAACAGACGGGGAGATGAGGTGCTCAGGGATCTGGTTTAGCACAGGACAGGAACAGTTAGACTTGATGACCTTTAAAGGTCTTTTCCAACGTTGTGATTCTGTGAACCTCTGTCACCCCCATGCATGATGACAGCGTGTTGTGTGGTGGGTAGAGGTTTGCCTAGGTGAGAGACCAGCTGCAAGAGGAGAAACCATTCATATTCTGCAGAACTTTGTCTCCACTCCCTGCCCCAGTGCTTTTACTGTTGACTGAGATCCTGGGAACCTTGGAGGTGTTCTGGGGTTTGAACATCCTTTGGAATAAGGTTCCTACATTATGTCAGTGGAAAAAAGCATCTTCAGGTCAGCTTTGCTGCTAGACATTGCTCTATAAAATCACAGAATCCTTCAGGTTGGAAAAGACCACCAAGATCATCTAGTCCAAACCATCCCCCTATCACCTATATTAATTACTAACCCATGTCCCTAAGTACCTCATCCAACCTTTCCTTCAACACCCAGAGGAATGGTGACTCCACCACCTCCCTGGGCAACCCCTTCCAATGCCCAACCACTCTTTCTGAGAAAAAATTCACCTAATTTCTCAGCTGAACCTCCCCTGGTGCAACTTGCAGCCATTCCATCTTGTTCTGCCACTAGTTATCTGGAAGAAGAGGCTTGACCCCCATCTCAGCACAACTTCCCTTCAGGTAGTTGTTGAGAGCAAGAAGGTCTCCCCTGAGCACCTCTTCTCCAGACTAAACACCCCAAGCCCCCTCAGCTGCTCCTCATCAGGCTTGTGTTCCAGCCCCTTCACCAGCTTTGTTGCACTTCTCTGGACAAGCTCCAGAGTGTGTCCAGGGCTTTGAGCAACCTATCTAGTGGCAGGTGTCTCTGCCCATGGCAGGGGGTTGTTATTAGATGATCTTTAAGGTCCCTTTCAACCCAAACCATTCTGTGATTCCATGATAAAGCAAGTGAAGAGAAGCAGCACCTGCAGCAGGTCCATGGAAAAGACAGAAAGGAGACAGAGAACTGGGAAAGGCAACTGAGTTCATTCTCCAGCCCCAGGGAAGACACTAACAAGGTGCTGAGAACAGCATTTTTCTATCATGATCTTGATAATGATGCTCAAGCTGCTGATGCTGGAGGCAGTTCTCCAGCTCTTCACTATGCATTAAATGCTAGGAAACCTTTCAGATCATATCTAAAGGCTCCTTTTGTACTGAGTAAACTGTAAAGAAAACAGTGGGGGAAATGAGGCAGTCCAGTCCTTTCTTTTGGAGAAAAGATTGAAAGGATCCCAATGGCATCCTGGGGGGCATCAGGAGGAGTGTGGGCAGCAGGTCCCAGGAGGGGATCCTCCCCCTCTGCTCTGCCCTGCTCAGGCCCCAGCTGGAGTGTTGTGTCCAGTGCTGGGCTCCCTGGGATAGAAAAGACAGGGATCTCCTGGAGAGAGTCCAGAGGAGGCTCTGGAGATGCTGAAGGGCCTGGAGCATCTCCCCTGGGAGGAAAGGCTGAGGGACCTGGGGCTGTTCAGCCTGGAGAGAAGAAGACTAAGGGGGGACCTAATTAATGTTTATAAATATCTTAAGCATGGAATGCAGGGGGAATTGGCCAGCCCCTTTTCAGTGGTCTGTGAGGACAGGACAAGGGACAATGGCTGCAAATTAGAGCACAGGAAGTTCCCCACCAATATGGGGAAGAACTTTCACACAGTGAGGGTGACAGAGCCCTGGGACAGGCTGTCCAGGGGGTGTGGAGTCTCCTTCTCTGGAGAGATCCCAGCCCCATCTGGATGCCTCCCTGTGTGCCCTGTCCTAGGCACCCTGCTTTGGCAGAGGGGTTGGACCTGATGATCTCTGGAGGTTCCTTCCAACCCCTGTGATTCTGTGATTCTATGATCTCATCCCATCACATACCAATTTGAATGTCCCAGTGCAACAGATTACAGAGTTCCAACAAGGCCTTTTCTTCTTCTTCTTTTTCATTTTTTCCCCCATAAATTTGACACATGTTTAACTTGTGATCTGCTCTAACACCCACCACAATTTCTTCTTCTGCCAGATTGCGGGTGGCCAAGAAGGCCAACGTCGTCCTGGCTTGCATCAAAAATAGTGTTACTAGTAGGGACAGGGAGGGAATTGTCCCCCTGTACTCAGCACTTGTGAGGCCGCATCTCGAGTACTGTGTTCAGTTTTAGGCCCCTCACTACAGGAAAGACATTGAGGCCCTGGAACGCGTTCAGAGGAGGGCTACTAAGCTGGGGAGGGGTCTGGAACACAGGCCTTACGAGGAGCGGCTGAGGGAGCTGGGATTGTTCAGCCTGGAGAAGAGGAGGCTCAGGGGAGACCTTATAGCTCTCTATAACTTCCTGAAGGGAGGTTGTGGTGAGCTGGGGGTCGGCCTCTTCTCCCGTGTAGACAGTGATAGAACTAGAGGGAATGGTGTCAAGCTGCGCCAGGGGAGATTCAGGCTGGACATTAGGAAGCACTACTTCTCAGAAAGGGTAGTCAGGCACTGGAATGCACTGCCCAGGGAGGTGGTGGAGTCACCAACCCTGGGGGTGTTCAAGGAAAGACTAGATGTTGTATTGAGGGACATGGTTTAGTGGGAGCTGGTAGTAATAGGTGAATGGTTGGACTGGATGATCTTTTAGGTCTTTTCCAACCTTGATAATTCTGTGATTCTGTGATTGCTGCAAGGGACATTCCCTCATCCTGTGTTTCTGCAGACAACGGGTCGACACTTAACTGTAGAGCTCTGTGCTTTGTCCTTCCTAAATTGCATCCTCATTCTCAAGCCATGGCTTAAATTTATTAGAGCCACAAATAACTCTCCTATTTGCAGATTCTCTCTCACCTGCAAGCTCAATGAACTTATTCTTTAATCTGTCATTCAAACTGGTAATTAAAACATTGCATCATGTGAGAGTCAAGGCAAGCCACAGAGGACTCTGTTTAATAGATCATTCCAGTCTGACAGCAAACTGTTGACAGTTATTTGCTCATGATTTTAGATAGACTGTGTTTTTTCCTGGGTTTGCTTATGAGACTGTCCTGTGATACAGTGGCAAAAGCTTCATTAACACTGAGGTATGTGACAGGTACCACTTTTACCCTAACTACAGATTTTGCCATCTTGTCACATGTGGGAATAACACCCATCTGTCACAAAGCCCTTGCTGTTCATCCCCATCTCCTTGATAGCCCCTACACCACTGCAAATTGTTTGATGATATATTTCAGAGGGTTTTTTTTTCCAAGGCTGGGGTCTGGATTGACTTCTCCCTGTGTCCCCAGAGTCTCCTCTATCCTCTTTATTGCGTTTGATGGTATCCAGTCTTCTGAAATACCCAGATTTCCATATTGTGGAGAAACAGGAGCAGGTGAAACATGACAGGTTTGGTAGATGGATGCCAGAGATTTCTTTTCCCAGTGCCTCTGTGCCTGGACATCACTTAGGTTGACTGATAGCCATCACTGATGTGCATTTCATATTGAAAATACCACATTTTATTTGCTTAGACCTGTGCTCTGCTTAATTTTAATGTTCTTGCTTTTGATGTGTTCATTGGCTAATCCACGTTGATCTCATGAATACCTGTGGCAGCAAAATGGCTCTGTTACTCTTGTGTTAAGATGTGGTTGGTATCTTCTCTTTTACTCTGCATGTACTGCAGGCTGATAGCGAAAACACATCTCCTGACTCGGTGTGTGCAGTTCAAAGTTGTTGTGAGATTGCAAAACAGATTCTACTCCCTTGTAAATTCCACAAATTGGCACCTCCAAGCATCACCTGGATGTCTTCTCCCAGCAAGTGCAGCTCATCCTGCAGACAACCACCAACCAAACATCACAATGCAACTTCATTTGAAAAGGCAAATGCAACTGGTTCTTCTCATGGAGGATGAGGAAACTTAGCAGGAACCTCAATCTTCCTCCAGTCCCTCCAGCTTCCTCCAGTACAGAGAAGGCAGGTATCAGTGTGGGAAAGGAGATGTGACCTTGTCATTATCCAGACCAACATGTACCCCATTTCTCACCCCCAACCAAAAAAGGGCATCTTTTAAGTATCCCTCTTCTTTCTTTATTTCTTTGAAAGAATTTCAACAATTTCCCTCTTAGATCATAAGCTCTGACCCACATACTCACTTTTCAGCTCCTCATTCACAACTTTCAGTCCAGGAACCAGGTGGGTGTTCATATAAGTGGCAATGCAACCACTAAATCCTAGAATCATAGAATGGTTACAACTGGAAAAGACCTTCAAGATCATCGAGTCCAACCACCTCTCCAGGCCTCCTAGATCCAACACTAAACCATGCCACTAAATCCTTTTAGACACAATTAGAATCTTAAGGCACTTTAATCAGTGTAATCTTGGTGTGATCAGATGTTCTTGCATCCAGAAATTTCAAGAAGAGAAAGGGTTCCTCTGACTTTGTAGGCAAGGAAACCTAGGAACACCACTGACCATGGTATCTTGTTGGAGGCAGCGTCTGTTCAGGTGCTGTCAGCAGGCAGCACTCAAACTGTTGTGGAGAAGGGAGGGGGGAAGAGATAAAAAGGCAATAAAGGCTTGCAAGGGGTCATGATGCATGCAGAAATCTGCTGGCAGGAGAAGGTCTCCATAAGCAGAACCAAGCAGTTTGGTTGTTCTTACAAGAGCATCCGATTGCTGGGACTCCCAGTGCAGAAGTGGAAGGCCACAAAAGGGAGTCCTCAGTAGTGGTTGCTGAGATCAGCTGGGCTCTGAGTGGACCACCTCTCCCTCCAGACCCCACGCAGCAACTCCCACTCTGCTGCTCTAAAAAAAAAGAAGCCAGATGAGGTTTGCTCTCCCTCCCTCATTTTCCCCATCCTGATCCTCCATAGGTCACCAGCCTCAGTGGATTTGTCTCAACCCCACCAGCAGGTCTTACCCACCAGGTCTTCACCTTCTCAAGCCCAGTGAAACTGGTTGAGATATCAATTGATCCTTCTGCTTCCCCTTTGCTGTGCCAACTTGCCTGATGGTAAAGACAGTAATGGCTTTGGCCCAGAGCCCAACTTTCCTGGAGTTTTTGGAAAGCATCCAGTGTATTGCAGGGAAGAATTGTCTTCATAGAATCACAGACTGGTCTGAGTTGGAAGGGACCCCAAGGATCAGAGAGCTCCAACCCCCCCTGACACAGGCAGGGACACCAACCTCCAGGCCTGGAGCTACACAAGGTTTCCCAGGGCCTCATCCAACCTGGCCTTGTGCAGGGGATTTATGGAACACCAACTCATGGCATTGGGATGCAGCATGGCCATCACAGCCCCTACCAGTACTGCTGCCAGTTAGCAGCTAGACATCTTTTCCTTCCTTTTTTGGTTTTAAAAAAATCTGTCCCTTCCTCTTTTCTACCAAACCTTTCCTTCCCTTTTGTGGTTGTATTTGTTGAGAGAAAATGAACAGCCCTTTTGACATCTGTCATCCCTGGGCACTGCTCAGTAGTGTTCTCAGATCAGTGCCTTCTTGTCCCTGCCCAGCATTGTGGTGTCACTTCCTGCATTTGCTTTGTTTACCTCCTGCCCAGTAAAAAACAGGGTTAAAACCAGGCACCAGGCTTCAGAGTTCACAGCACAGAACAAGAAGCTAGTGGGGTCTCTTTGGCAGATCATCCTCTTGGGAAGCCAGTTGTTTTGTAATCCAGGCAGCGTGAAACATCTGAAAAATGTGCATCCTTCCACAAGTGCAACCAAAACACAGCAGACTTCCAAGGCAATACTTTAGACAAACCAAAGATCTCCATTAGCCTTTGAGAATCTCATCCACCCCCCCCAAAAAACAACTCAACTCAACAAAACAACCCTAAAAAAACCCACCAAAAAAATTCCCAAACAACAAACCCCAAAGAAAACAAAAAAAAAACTCAACAAAAACCCCCTTCAATTCTTTGGACAAGTTCTGGTTCCCCCCAGAACACAGCTGAGCTAGTGATGCTGCCAACTCTTGTGTTTTTTTGGTTTGGTTTTGTTTTGTTTTCTAGAAAAGTGAGGTTGCAGCATGGGGCTACGACCAAGAAGCTCTGGGCTGGTTTTATTCATCTCTGGCTGCCTGCCCTTCTTCTGTGTAGACAACCCCCAAGCCTCCTACAGAGCTTTTCTGTCTCCCCTCAGCTGCAGCTCTCACAGGGTGAGGAGGGAGCAGAGAGCCTGGAGTGCAAAACCAAACAAAGCCCAGCACAATCAATTGTTTCTACGCCAGGAACATGGTTTTGTAGAAACCATCTC
This sequence comes from Rallus limicola, assembly GCA_022605955.1. Lineage (NCBI taxonomy): Eukaryota > Metazoa > Chordata > Aves > Gruiformes > Rallidae > Rallus > Rallus limicola. The sequence continues at coordinate 1,174,353 of JAKCOZ010000100.1, read as the reverse complement.
ACAATCTCTAAAAAACTGGGGCTGGCAACAGCTGTTGGGGTGGTTTGGCCCTGCAAAAATGAAAAAAAAGAAGAGGGAAATAGATATAGGGATATCTTTTCCAGCTGGACTAGGTCCATGAGGAGGCAATGTGCCTGTGCCTAGCACAGTGCTCATTGTGCTGCCCTCCCCTACTCTTCTTCCTCCCATCTCCCCGCTGCTGCCTTTCCTCTCTCTCAACCACATTTGCCCCTCTCTGCTTTTTCCCCAAGCTCAGCCAACACATCAGAGCTGGGAGATCATAGAATCATAGAATACTCTGGGGTGGAAGGGACCCCAAGGGTCACAGAGCTCCAACCCCCCTGACACAGGCAGGGACACCAACCTCCAGGCCTGGAGCTACACAAGCTTGCCCAGGGCCCCAGCCAACCTGGCCTTCAACACCTCCAGGGATGGGGCACCCACCCCCTCTCTGGGCAGCCCCTTCCAGCCCCTCACCACTCTCTCTGCAAAGAACTTCCCCCTCAGATCTCCTCTAACCCTTCCCTCCTCCAGCTTCACTCCAGCCCCCTTGTCCTGCCAGGCTCTGCCCTTTGAACAAGCTGATTCCCCTCCTGTTCCTCTGCTCCCTTCAGGGACTGGCAGGCTGCAATGAGGTCCCCCCACAGCCTTCTCTTCTCCAGGCTGACCCAGCCCAGCTCCCTCAGCCTCTCTTCCTAGGGGAGCTGCTCCAGCCCTCTGAGCATCTTCATGGCTCCTCTGACCCCTCTCCAACAGTTCCCCATCTTTCGTGTATTGGGGCCCCAGCTCTGGACACAGGACTCCAGCTGGGGCCTCCTGAGGGCAGAGCAGAGAGGGACAATCCCCTCCCTGTCCCTGCTGCCACCCCTCTGCTGATGGAGCCCAGGCTCCCATCACCCTTCCCAGCTGCAAGAGCCACTGCTGGCTCCTGTGGTGTTTCTGACCCACCATGACACCCAGGTCCTTCTCAGCAGGGCTGCTCTCCAGGAGCTCTTCTCCCAGTCTGTAAATACATCTGGGATTCCTCCAGCCCAAGTGCAACACCTCACACTTCAATAAAGGATGCTCATTTCAAAACGTGGTACCCCTACAAGAGCAAAGATGAAGAGGAGACAGAAATTGCTCTGCTCAGAGGCTGGATACTGCCATAAACAAGCTTTACCTCTACTTGTTTATGTACTGCCTGACTGATGTGTGATAACCACCTCACCATCAACAGAAGATGCTGAACAGCCCCTCTGTGCTGAAATAACCATCAAGCTATTACCTGTGTTTCAGGCAGGGTGGGTTGTTATCCTTCTCAGTCCTTTGGAACTCAAAGAGATAGAAATATGTCTTCAAGGATCTCTTCAGAGCTGTAGCAATCTGAAGCCTGAACATGTCAAAAGGGCTGTCTTTTATGTGTTTTCTGAGGTGACTCGAATGTCTGGAGATACTTAGGATTCAAGTAGGCTTAGGAAATCAATGGGAGTTCAGCACCTAACTTATTTAGACTCTCTCAAAAATCCCAGGGGAAGCTCAGCTGCAAAGCATGACTCGTTGAAAGCAGTAATTATCCCAGAGTAACTCACTTTTATTTCAGCCAACAGTGCCATCACGGGGAGCTTTTCCTAACCCCTCATAGTCCACATGCAAAGATGTAAGTGATGCTGGTTAGGACACCCAGGGACATTGCTCCATAGCTGCTTTGCTTGCTGCTCACTCCATTCACGTTGCATAATGGTTTTTCACAGCAGGAAACCCTCTGATAGGTTTGGTTTTGTTGCTGACTTGTGTCTGGACACGTTGGAGAACACATCTTAGAGATGATATATTTAGGTTTGTTGGGCTCTAATGCAGAAAAGAAGGGAAATGGGGAGGGGGAGAAGAGAAAGTAGAGCGTAAGGATCATTGTTAAAAGGTTTTCATGGCTAAATCTGCATTGGTGAATAAAAGAAGGCCAGTCACCAGTCCTCAAGACAAATATGTCCTCTGCTCAGGACTAGCAACAGTCTTGCCATGTCCACACTGCTGCTGCTGCTGCTGATCTCTGGGCTCCATGTTTCATTGATCCCTAAAGTGGAATTAGCATGTATGGGTGTCTTTCAGTTCAAGCTGTCTGAAGTGATGCTCAGGCTGGGTGAATGCCCACCAGGATTATTTTTCTACATCATAAAACCAGGTTGAATGTGTTATATGACCTCAGTTATTCATTGGAGAACACATGGAGGTGTTTGAGGTTGCAGAGCCCCAAGGACAGACCCGAAGGACTGTAGGATGCCAGAGGGAGTCAGCTGTGCTATGGTTTTGCCTGAACATTTTTGGAAACAACACTGGGAGTGAATACTGCCGTAGCAAGGGCTAGCTGGAGCAGTCAGCAGAACACTGAGGGGAACTCCTGGTAACCACATGAAGTACGTCTTAACACTGCAGAGACTGCAGGAATGAGCAACAAGGTTGGTGTTTCCTAACAGTTGGCCATCACGGGGTAGTGCTTCCATCTGTGGCCATGACTAGGATGAAAGCCTGTTCCTGGGACCGCTGTCATACAGGGACAAACAAGGGGTTGTTGAGAAACCTACTTGTCCCAGCGTTGTTACGGATGGTCACGCAGTACTTGTCCTCCTTTGTGCACATGGAAATGGTCAAGCAGTTCTTGTTGGACTCCTGTTCTTGGCACACATAGCACATAAATGGGTAAGCTAAGGGGAAAAAAAAAAAAAAGATCCAAGAAAAAAAGCACATTACATGGTTTAGGAACCACAATACCTACAATCCAGACACCTCCCTTTCCCTAGTTATAGCCTGATGAATGGCTGTGTGTGTGAATGACCAGTGACTTTCTTTATCCCTTGACCCATGGCAGCAATGTTAAATCCCTCCCTGCCTCAAATGTCTCAGGCTGTGAAGTGTTATTGATCTGTTTGCAATCTCTGGCAGCAGGAGATGTGAGTGGAATTCAAGGATTTGGGGTCTTTTATGATGGAGATTATTGTTGAGCAATAGCTTCTCTGTCCTCAGAGCTCTGCCACGGTGAATTGTCAGTTACTGCACAGTCACTTCTCCTGGACAAGCCTAGGCAGGGCTTTACAGGGAGAATTGGAGGATGGCTGGAGCATTTTGAGGAGGTGGACAATGCCCAGTGTCCTACTTCCCTTTCATCTGAGTGAGAGAGTACTGCTACATATCCTTTCTTGTGAAGATACTAAGTGAACTGGCCTAACCTCAGTCCTAGGAAGTCTGGTGAGAGTAGTCAGATGCTCTGTTGAGCTTCTGCATACTACTGCAAGGTAGACAATAAACAAGAAGTCTTAACCAAAAGTATTGTTTAAGTGGTAAGCACAGATTTAGTGAGATTCTGCAATACAGATACAGAAGATAACTGGCAGGAGGAGCAGGCAGTGATGAGATGCCTTGTCTGTCAAGAACCTGACCTCAAAAGTGGTAGGTAGACCTTTGGAAAGCCTCTGAAGAGTCATGATAAAAAGGAAGAAGAGCAGAAACACAGCTTGGGGGGGAGAAACCACAATAAAATGGCTGCAGAACACTCCAGATTCTATTGTGGTGATTGAGTTCTGAGCTTGTGGAATCACCCAAAGCAGAGATTGTGGTTTTTTGGTGTAGCAGATGAGTTGCTTTAAAAACACAGACTTTTCTTTTTTTTTAGAAAGGGAAGCGAGCACCATGTAGAATTCTTGTGAGTTCCTGGTAGGTCTAGGGGCAGCCTGTCACAGCATGGAAAGGGCAGAGAGCAATCTGAGGACGTGTTCCTATGTGTGCAGTTTTGCCTGATAAGAAGTTGGAAGCAAGAAAGTGGAAGGACAATGTAGGTCAGAGAGTCCTTTAAAGGAGAAGGTCCTGATAAAGGAAGGGAAGGGGAAGGGAAGGGGAAAGGAAGGGGAAGGGAAGGGGAAGGGAAGGGAAGGAGAAGGAGGGAAAGGGAAGGGAAGGGGAAGGGCAAGGTGAGGGAAGGAGAAGGGAAGGGGAAGGGAAGGGGAAAGGGAAGGGGAAAGGGAAGGGGAAGGGAAGGGGAAGGGGAAGGGGAAGGGGAAGGGGAAGGGGAAGGGAAGGGAAGGGAAGGGAAGGGAAGGGAAGGGAAGGGAAGGGAAGGGAAGGGAAGGGAAGGGAAGGGAAGGGAAGGGAAGGGAAGGGAAGGGAAGGGAAGGGAAGGGAAGGGAAGGGAAGGGAAGGGAAGGGAAGGGAAGGTGCTGATAGGGACATAACATTGTTTAGCTTTTTTCACTATGTTCATCACTAGAAAAGTTGAATCTTCATTTCAAGAGTAGAAGAGATGCAACAAGGTTTTACCAAATTGTTTGGCACAGTCTTGAATGCTGTTGTTAGGAGCAAGCCCAGGAAAGACAAAGTAGTGAAAATGGAACAGAATGGGGGGAGGCTCTTCAGAGGGGTCTGAACAGAATTCACTGATGGGCTGAGACCAATGGGATGAGGTTTAACAAGGCCAAGGGTAGAGTGCTGCACATGGGACAGAACAAGCCCATGCAGAGCTCCAGGCTGGGGGGAGACTGGCTGGAGAGCTGTCAGGCAGAGAAGGACCTGGGGGTGTTGGGTGACTGCAGGCTGACCAGGAGCCAGCAGTGTGCCCAGGGGGCCAGGAAGGCCAAGGGCATCCTGGCTTGTGTCAGACACAGGGTGGCCAGTAGGTGTGGGGAGGGGATTGTGCCCCTGGGCTGGGCACTGGTGAGGCTGCAGCTGGAGTGCTGGGTCCAGTTCTGGGCTCCTCAGCATCAGAAGGACATGGAGGTGCTGGAGCGAGTGCAGAGAAGGGCAACCAGGCTGGGGAAGGGGCTGGAGGGCAAATCCTCTGAGGAGCAGCTGAGGGAGCTGGGGGTGTTGAGGCTGGAGAAGAGGAGGCTGAGGGGAGACCTTCTGCCCACCTCCCCTGCCCTGCCAGGAGGGTGCCGAGAGGTGGGCGCTGGTCTCTTCAGCCAGGGGCCAGGAGCTGGGACAAGGGGCAATGGGCTCAAGCTGCCCCAGGGCAGGGTCAGCTCAGCTGGGAGGGCAAAGTTCTTCCCTGGCAGAGTTGTGGGGCTGTGGAACAGGGGCCTGGAGCAGGGTCAGGGCCTGGAGCAGGGTCAGGGCCTGGAACGGGCCTGGAATAGGGGCCTAGAACAGGGTCAGGGCCTGAGACAGGGTCAGGGCCTGGCACAGGCTGCCCAGGGAGGGGGCTGAGTCCCCATCCTTGGGTGTGTTTAACAGACAGGGAGATGAGGTGCTCAGGGATCTAGTTTAGCTTAGGATTGGATTGGTTGGACTTGATGCTCTTAAAGGTCTTTTCCAACCTGATGATTCTGTGATTCTGTGAAATCATAAGGTTCTCCAGAGCTCTGCTGAGGGCTCAAGTCTATACAGCAGCATCACTAGTGACAGTAGGGATGGGATAGAGGGTGCACATCACATTTTCACACGGTGCCAAGGACAAAATAGCTGAAAATAAGCTGTAAGTAGAGTTCTAAGTGATCCTGACAGATGGATGTAATAATGAAAAAAAGGAATGGATGCAGTTCAATAAAGAGAAATATATGACCCTAACAGAAAAATTAGCCACTTCAGTGTAGGATGAGGAGCAACGAGCTGAGTTACAATTAAGGGCTGCAGTGTAAACAGCAGGAGTCAACCCTGTCACACTGCAACCATGAAAACAAGCGTCACCCAAGGGAACACAGGCAGCAATGTCATGTGCTAGATATGCAAAGTGGCCTTTCCACTTTGGCAAGGCCTCAGCTGGAACACTGGTGACCAAATCTGTATGTGGCACTTTGAAAAATATGTGGAGCATTTGGAGAGAGACCAGAGGAGAGGGAGGAGAAATGGTCAGATACCTTGAAAACAGGTCCTCTTAGGAGAGGTTAGAAGTGTTTAGTTTGTTCAGTAAATTGAGAAAATTCTGAGGAAGGACACAGTAACCTTCCTTGTGCAAGGAAAAACAAGATGCAAAGAGGAAAGGCATAAACTGTTCTATACAACCTATGGTGAAAACACAGGAGGAGAGCTGTATAAAAGGAGATTTTTAAGAGATATTAAGAATAGCTTTCTAAAGGGATGAAAGACTGAGCAATTTTAGGCTCCAGAATCTTTGTTGAAAACTTTCAAGGATGCACCAGACAGACACCTGCCTGATTTGATCCAGCATTAGTGCAGGAAAAGGATCATGACCTTTAAGATTTCTTCTGGACATAATGTATCTATAGTGGTGAGTTCAGGGAACCAAATGGCAACCAACCTTCTTTGGTGGGCTTTGAGATCAACTGTTTTGATTAAAAGTTGCCTCTTAGGGTTTTTTAAGGGACCCCAGATACATAAGAATGACCAAGTGACTGCTGTCTCCAAGATTTCCTTTGTTTCTGTTTCAGGACATCTCTTACTCTCAAATGTGAAAGCCTCAATATTAGAATTGCTATCTTTCTCCAGTCTCAACTGGGCTACAGAAAGATGCTGTGTAAAACACTGTCCTTAAATCCATTTGGAAGCTATTTGCAATATAAAATGCCACCAACCTTCTACAGCAAGGTATCCCACCATGAATATGTGCTACCAGAGTCTTAGATCTCTACTAGCTTTCCATTTCATCCCAGGTAACACCAAGGATCATAGAATCATAGAATCTCCTGAGCTGGAAGGGATGCATAAGGATCATCAAGTCCAACTCCTGTCTCCACACAGGACCAGATAAGTCAGAGCATGTGACTGAGAGCATCATCCAGATGTTGCATTTGATAATGACTCTCTCCTGTCCATCTTGTGTCACTGCATTTAGAAATTATGGGCACAAAATCCTTTCTTCTCTTTTTTTGTCTTTTTTTTTGGTCTTTTTTTGTCTTTTTTTTTTTGGGTTTTTTTTTTCTTTTTCTGTCTTTTTTTTTATCTTTTTTTGTCTTTTGGGGTTTTTTTTTTTTTGTCTTTTTCTGTCTTTTTTGGGGTTTTTTTTTGTCTTCTTTTGTCTTGTCTTTTTTCTTTTTTTTGTCTTTTTTGTCTTTTTTTGTTTTTTTGTCTTTTTTTTTTATTTCTTTGTCTTTTTTTGGTCTTTTTAAATTTTTTTCCCTCTTTTTTCTTTTTCTTTTTTTTTTTTTTTTTTAAACTGAATACCCATTTTCTCACCCCAAAACTGACTGAAGCTTCTGATCTTCCAGGCATGCTGCAGAGCCATCTGAACCAAAAAAAAAAAAAAAAAAAATAGAAATGTAGGAGTAGGGGGTTGATACATCAGAGAGCAATTAATTGGATGCCTCTTTCTCAACCACTGCTAGATATGTATCATGGTTTCTGGGAAACCATCAGGTGTGGAGAAAATATTGGCAATGTGGTCATTAATCCTGATGTGCAGTGTAGCAACATGTGTATCCATCCCAGAAGGACACACATTCAGAGTACTCCAGACTTCCCTTTGGGAGAAGGATGCCTTTAACATGACATATGGCCAGAACAGGTCTCTGATTTAATCTCTCAATATCCTCACTGGTGCATTTCCTAAGGAGCAAGACACATGGCAAACCTCTAGTCTATAAAATCCTCCAAACCAATATGATTTAAAAATCATGTTTGGTGATGCTTTCCAGCACTTCCAACTTGCATCATTTGGGAAAGATCCTACAGAGCCCTGCGTGGATATAACCTGGCATCCAGCACCCTGTGCTCCAAGCTCTCTCACTCAGTACTGCCTGCTGGGAAGCAGAATCAGCTTATCAGGATCTTATTTCTGCAGCAAATCGTTAATCAAGTTGCCAGAGGAGTTGGTGGCAGCGTGGCTGCAGTGTTGGAACACAGCAGAGTGGGTGACAGCCCCCTTAAATGTTTTGCCACAAGCAAAGTTTTCACCATCTTCTCTATAAGCCTTATCACAACTACTAGCAGCATTAGAGGCTCACCTTGCTCCACACACAGGACAGCAGCCAGCAAGGTGACCAGGGTAATCTTCATCTCCACCAGATCCTCTCAGCCAGACTGGGAAGATGTTTGGAGGGCAGGTTATATACCTTTTGAACAGCAGCAGTTTTACAGGTTCCAGACGGCTCGCGGGTGGACATGAAATCAACCCAAGGGTGTGTAATGTGCATGTGGGAGTTCTCCATGCTGGAGCCCATGAAACAGGCTGGCACCTCGGGGAAAAGCCCTCTTAGCAACACATTTATTGCTCTTCCAGTCATATGAGTGATGGGAAATGAGTGTCTGCTCCCTTCTCCTCCCCAGCTCCCTCCTTTACTTCCTCCCAGCAGAAGCAGCAGCTGCACTGATGAAATAGCAGAGCCTGGAGGCATGGGAACATAGTCAGAGCAGTGTATTTTTCTAATCCCTTTGGATTAACTGCTGGAATCAGGACAGGCTGGGGGTGACCTGCTGGAGAGGAGCTCTGTGGAGAAGGAGCTGGGGGTCCTGCTGGGTGACAGGGTGGCCATGAGCCAGCAGTGTGCCCTGGGGGCTGAGAGAGCCCATGGCATCCTGGGGGGCATCAGGAGGAGTGTGGGCAGCAGGTCCCAGGAGGGGATCCTCCCCCTCTGCTCTGCCCTGCTCAGGCCCCAGCTGGAGTGTTGGGTCCAGTGCTGGGCTCCCTGGGATAGAAAAGACAGGGATCTCCTGGAGAGAGTCCAGAGGAGGCTCTGGAGATGCTGAAGGGCCTGGAGCATCTCCCCTGGGAGGAAAGGCTGAGGGAGCTGGGGCTGTTCATCCTGGAGAGAAGAAGCCTGAGAGGGGATCTGATCAATGGGGATCAATAGCTGAAGGGTGGGACACAGGGGGACATGGGCAGCCTCTTCTCAGTGTCTGTGGGGACAGGACAAGGGGTGATGGCCTCAGGTTGGAGCACAGGGAGTTCCACCCCAATCTGGGGAAGAACTTCTTCCCAGTGAGGGTGAGGGAGCCCTGGGCCAGGCTGCCCAGGGGGGTGTGGAGTCTCCTTCTCTGGAGAGATTCCAGCCCCATCTGGATGCCTCCCTGTGTGCCCTGTCCTAGGGACCCTGCTTTGGCAGGGGGGTTGGACCTGATGATCTCTGGAGGTCCCTTCCAACCCCTGTGATTCTGTGAGATTCTATAGTCAGCGTGTGATGTACCAGGGTTCATACCATTCACTGGCTTTGGTTACTGCACAGTACCAGGAGCTCAGACTTTCAACTGGCCTACGCTGGTTTGCCTCCAATAAAATCAGTGTATTTTACACTAAATTAAATTAGCTAATGGTTTATTAAACAGAAGATTTTCCTCAAATTTCCATGTCATGTCAGTCTTAATTTCTTTATCAATTTTCTTTTACCTGCAGTTAATGCCTCTGCTTGTTTCTCTCTCTTGGCTGTAATTCTCAAATACCTTATACACTTTTTTTTGAAATGAAGTTTTGCTTCTGTTTCAGGAATCTTATAGATTCCTCCACTCCCAACAGTTTCTGGAAATCAGACCTCTGTTTAGAGCACTACAAATTGGCATCCTGCAATGGCTTTTCTACTTTGAAAAAAGCCATCTCTCAAACTGTCTCTTTTTCACTATTTCCTCTTCAATCAGTCCTTTTTCTCCTATCCTCCAGTGTTGTTCTCCTCTGAATTTCTTAAAAGCTTCTCCTGACAGACCCAAACACAAGATGCATCTTGCAAGAGCTTGAGCTTCCATCTCAATGGAGTTTCCTCCAACGTTAAATTAGGCCTGGACAGCAGGTAGCAGAATGTGCTAAAGAAAAATTTGCCAAAACCCTCTTTTGCTGGCAAAACTCAACAGGCAATTGCCTAGAAACAGCCACCAGTAGGGTATTTTTGTCCATTTGTAATATGAATCACTGCAACACTGGAGGATTTCCTTATCCCTCTAAGTTTCTGACACTTCACACACTAAACTGCTGCTCAAATGACAACATCAAGGGGTGGATTCCAGAGTTGTTCAAGCCTGATGTCAAAACAGATGTCCCTGCTCTTGTTTTTGAGTGCTTATGGAGTCAGCAAGGGACGTGCTGGTGATGATCAAACAGAGCCTTCTGCTGTGCAGAGGGCAATTTGGTTTACTGCCCCAAATGTGTTATAAACAGGTTGTTCAGCACAATTAATGGGTGTGTCTTCTTGCTTATATTTTGCAATGAGGCTAAAAGGAAGCAACCATTTTTTTTCCTTTTTTATTTTTTTGGGGGGGTCCTATTAATTATCCTATTGACTTCTGTCACATATATTCCTTTTCCCTTCCTCCATGAGTGAAAAAGTGCTCTAATTATTGCCACATTTCCCCTCAGGTTGACTCTGCCAACACCCCTCTGTTCCCACATGAACTTTCATGCAGTTGGCTCAGTGCAAGTCAGCTTTGAAAGGGTGGTGAGGCCAAAACAGCCCGGCCCTGCCAACAAATGCATACTGAGCAGAGAAAACTGAATAGGAAGCAAGCTCCTCTATATCAAACAGTTATCTGGCAGCTGTTCCCAGGACATTAATGTATTTGTTAGCCCTGCTGAGAAGGACCTGGGTGTCATGGTGGAGGAGAAACTTTCCCTGAGCCAGCAGTGGCTCTGGCAGCTGGGAAGGGTGATGGGATCCTGGGCTCCATCAGCAGAGGGGTGGCAGCAGGGACAGGGAGGGGATTGTCCCTCTCTACTCTGCCCTCAGGAGGCCCCAGCTGGAGTCCTCTGTCCAGAGCTGTGTCCAGTACAAGAAAGATGGGGAACTGTTGGAAAGGGGTCAGAGGAGCCATGGAGATGATCAGAGGGCTGGAGCAGCTCCCCTATGGAGAGAGGCTGAGGGAGCTGGGATGGGTCAGCCTGGAGAAGAGAAGGCTGTGGGGGGACCTCATTGCAGCCTGCCAGTCCCTGAAGGGAGCAGAGGAACAGGAGGGGAATCAGCTTGTTCAAAGGGCAGAGCCTGGCAGGACAAGGGGGCTGGAGTGAAGCTGGAGGAGGGAAGGGTTAGAGGAGATCTGAGGGGGAAGTTCTTTGCAGAGAGAGTGGTGAGGGGCTGGAACAGGCTGCCCAGAGAGGGGGTGGATGCCCCATCCCTGGAGGTGTTGAAGGCCAGGTTGGCTGGGGCCCTGGGCAACCTTGTGTAGCTCCAGGCCTGGAGGTTGGTGTCCCTGCCTGTGTCAGGGGGGTTGGAGCTCTCTGATCCTTGGGGTCCCTTCCAGCCCAGCCCAGTCTGTGATTCTATGATTCTATGATTAATGTCTTTGTTAGTACCTAGGCATACTGTAATGCTGGAGCATGCCCTCTTCCCAGCATCTGGAGAGACGTAATGTTGCAGCACAGTGTCTGGGCCGCGCTGATTCCTTCTTTCTCAAGAGGGCATATTAGGAAATTCAGAAGCAGACAGAGGCAACTCTTAAGCAGTCAGCGTGGGGAGGGTGTCTCCTACTGCCCAACATTACTACCTTCAGCCTGGAGGAGGACCTGAAGCAGGCAAGTCAGTGAGAATTAAGATTGCAAAGAACCCAAGGAAGCTGAGTCATCTCCATAGAGAAGTATCATTGCTACCCATTTGGGAAAACTGATATGCACCTCCAAACTGAGCCACAGGTTGGCTGTATGACAGCAGAGATGCAAAATATTTGAAAATAGGATACTTCTGTCACTTTCCAAGGCTTCCAGAAGCTTTTTTAGCCCAGTGAAGAGCTTGCTTTGATCTTTTTGCATCCATCTTGTCTCTTCCTTTGTCATCAATTCACTGGGTGTTAATCGGATCTGAGAAAATAAGCAGAGAGAAAGGGAAGAAGAGTGAGGAAAGACAGCCAAATGATTTGAAGAAAGCAATAGTCCTTCAGAATCAGTAGTGATAAAGGACTGAATGAAGGATAAAAGGGGCCAAAGTTAAACCACCGCCTCCAGATGTCTAATTTAGGCAGGGCAAGGCCCTCTTGGCTGATTCAGGTCCTGGTGCATTGACTCAGAGCAACTAAAACTGAGCTCTTAGGTAATCCACACAGAGTGAACCGGACACCTCCCAGGAGCAATCCAAACTAATTGAGTGAGATGCCCATTTTCTTCTTGAGAACCCTCCAGGCATCCCAGATGTCTCTGCAGGGCAGCTTGCCACTGTCATGCAAGGACTATGCAGCCAACAAATAAGAATCCTAGGGAGGAGGGATGTGGAATTAGGCAGCAGCATCTGCGTGGGAGATGTCACATCAGGATTTCCCAGGAAGGCTGGCAGAGAGGAGTCTCCTCTTACACAACACCCATTGCCAAGGGAGGGTTCATTAAGGGAGCTTTCATGGTTTTAGGACCTCCTGTGCCTCAGGGCAATTGCTGCTCCCACCTCCAGATAAGGACCTTTTTATGTAACTTGTGATGTGAGTCAACTCTCGGCTCACAAGTGTTTGTTGTGTTTCAGAGCAGTAGGGAACACAATACCTATGGGATCAAGGAGAAACCAGGCAGGTTGGAAGAAGGCTGGGGCTCGTGGGTGGACCTGCTCCCTTAGGGATGGGACTCCTGGCTTCCCAGTGCTGTTCTTTATGCAAAAGCCATAAGCAGAGCACGAAACTCTCCATGGCAGAAGCATGGTCTACCACGTGCCTTCACTCCCTTTGCTCATACATTTTGATACCTTCCTTCCTGTGCCAGATTCCCTCCCAACCCAAAACAGAGGCGTGTGCCAGGTTCAGGTAGCACAAGACATCACCTTGTTTTAAAGCAGTGTGCAAGAGCAGGTCTGTATTCACATGCTCAGCAGGATAAGTCCTGGGGCAGTAGCTTGGCCTTTGCCTGTGCCAACCAGAAATGTCCCTAAGAAATCCTAAACCTGTAGAAAGTGACAGCTGAAGACTGCTTCAAATAGCTCAGTTGTTGCCACCTTCCTGCCCAGGTGTGGAGTAGAGTATGGCCATCCAAGGCCACAGAACAGTTCTTTGCTCCTTCAAGGTGTTCAGATGTGTGTGCCACTTGAATAAATCTGACAGGAGGGGAAGAAAGGTGAGAAGAGTGGACTGGACAGAAAAATGGAGCTAGCTGAACTGTGGGATGGCAGTGCCATAGAAACCATGGGGACAATGGAGAGTCTAGCAGCTAAAGATGGAGTATCCTTGGCCAACCTTGCATTTGCACTGAGGAGGAAAAAAATGAGCTGAGCCTTTCTCAGAAGGTTGGAGGTAAAGCCCAGACTAAGACTGGATGAAGAAGCCAGTGAGGAAGGCTGGGAGAGAAAACAGCCAGGGAGTGCATGGCTGGGAGTTGGATGTGGATGGGAGGAAAGGTGGACAGGAAGGGGCAGGAGCAGGTTGGGGTGAGCTGGAGCCATAAGACCACATTTTCTTTGCAAACCAGCTATAAAAATCCATCTGTTTCTGAGTGTTGTTACTCCTCTGCTCTTGGCAAATACCCAGCTGAGTGGCCAAAGCATCTATCTGCTCTCCCTGTGCAATGAGTCTTTGGAGAGAAAACAAGCTGGGTGAGCTGCACCCAACTAATTACCCTGGGAAGTCTTTGTGGAGCAATCCTAGTGGAGAGCTTCTTCAGCTCAGGAGAAAACATTTCAGCCTCCTGTGACTCACTTCAGAAGGGTCTGAATGAGCAAATCTTTCATTCCTAGCTAAGATTAGCCACAAGGAAGGTCAATGCAGGGGAATTAGTTCCTTCCATTTTAACCCTGATGGGAAGCTTGACTAGCAAACATAAAAGATTTCTTTTCAAGGTTGATATTTTGTTATAGATGGAGCTGAAATTTCCATGGTAGAAACTGGCTGTCTGATGGTTTTCCTTTAAGCACCATGCAAGATACTTTTCTCCCCTTTCAAAATAATCCGTTAGGCTTATAAAGCAATTTCCTCTGGATGATCTTTAATCAGTTTAAAGAACACTCAGAGCTCAAGATCTCTTCATGTTGGGTTCCACCTTGTCCCTTCTGTTTGCCTGCTGGAGAGCTCAAGAGCCATTTAGCCAGTTGACCCAGAAGAGGAGTTGAAAGCAAGTTAAACAGAATACAGTTTACTCTGAAATGAAGTCACTAAATGACAATTCTGCCAATATAGAAAAAAAAAAAACCACCCCACAACATCTGGGGAGAGGTTTCCTGAAGTGAATCAAAGCAACTGCAAAACAGGCTGCCCAGAGAGGGGGTGGATGCCCCATCCCTGGAGGTGTTGAAGGCCAGGTTGGCTGGGGCCCTGGGCAACCTTGTGTAGCTCCAGGCCTGGAGGTTGGTGTCCCTGCCTGTGTCAGGGGGGTTGGAGCTCTCTGATCCTTGGGGTCCCTTCCAACCCAGACCAGTCAATGATTCTAAGATTATTTCAATTCAACTTGCAGACTAAAGTCTCTCCCTTTGTTCCTGCTAACATGGATACATCCAACTGCTACACCCAATGTGCCATACCACAGAGCCACACAATAGAATAAAATAACAATTTATTGTGCCCACTTTCTGTTTAACAACTACAATATTAAAGGCTTCCTCAGAGCAAAATGATACAGGGCAGAAAATGGTAGAAAGGGAAAAATGGCACAAAGGAATGGCAGGGGAAAAATGAAGGGGGAAAAAATGCATGGAGTTTTTTACAGGCCAATAGTACAAAAGATAGTGACTACAGGATGCCCTTCTGCATGTGCAGGTCTCCACATCATGCCTTTCTCTTCCAAACACCATTTTGAGGTAGGGCTGTGCTCTTCTGGATTATCTTCAGAGCACAGAATGAGCAAAATTACTTGCTGATGGGGTGTGACATTCCAGGTAGGAGAAATAGGGGAACAGTCACACTGTACAGCTGAAGTAGCTGGGCTTGTTCAGCCTGGAGAAGAGAAGGCTGTGGGGGGACCTCATTGCAGCCTTCCAGTCCCTGAAGGGAGCAGAGGAACAGGAGGGGAATCAGCTTGTTCAAAGGGCAGAGCCTGGCAGGACAAGGGGGCTGGAGTGAAGCTGGAGGAAGGGTTAGAGGAGATCTGAGGGGGAAGTTCTTTGCAGAGAGAGTGGTGAGGGGCTGGAAGGGGCTGCCCAGAGAGGGGGTGGGTGCCCCATCCCTGGAGGTGTTGAAGGCCAGGTTGGCTGGGGCCCTGGGCAACCTTGTGTAGCTCCAGGCCTGGAGGTTGGTGGCCCTGCCTGTGTCAGGGGGGTTGGAGCTCTGTGATCCTTGGGGTCCCTTCCAACCCAGACCAGTCTATGATTCTATGAGAGTTTGATTTCTTGCAATGCAAGGCCAAGAAGCTCTTTTAACCCCACCACCACCAGCCCCTTTAGAAACCCAGCCGCAGGATGCAGGCAAGACTGGCCAAGATGCCCAGAGTTATCATAGTGTAGCTGGTTTTCACACTGCTGGCACCACTGATGTTGCATAAGGAGGTCTCACAGCAGCTGGTAGCCACACCAGCTATGCCAATATTCAGGTCAATCGTTGGGCAAAATGCAGAACATCTCTTGGTTATACGCTGGTTACGGTCATTGCCTGAAGTGGGAGAGAGAGAAAACAGGAGGCCAAGTCAGGTATTGTATCTTGTCTTATTCTTTGGAGGCTTCAGTGATGGACTGGTTGTGCAATGCTCAGTGGGGAATACGTTGTTCTGTACTTAATGCTGTTGGTTTCCCTTGGGCTTGGTCACACTGCATCAGTATTTCTGTGTATGTGACCTATGGAGACCATCTCCAAGCCTCACAACTCCTACGTTGTTTTCAGGACCAGCTGAGTGCAACCTAGGGCAAGAATTTGGACATCTCCCCTGGGAGGAAAGGCTGAATGAACTGGGGCTCTTCAGCCTGGAGAAAAGAAGACTAAGGGGGGACCTTATTAATGTTTATAAATATCTCAAATGTGGAACACAGAGGGACATGGTCAGCCTCTTCTCAGTGTCTGTGGGGACAGGACAAGGGGTGATGGCCTCAAGTTGGAGCACAGGGAGTTCCACACCAACATGGGGAAGAACTTCTTCTCAGTGAGGGTGAGGGAGCCCTGGGCCAGGCTGCCCAGGGGGGTGTGGAGTCTCCTTCTCTGGAGAGATTCCAGCCCCATCTGGATGCCTCCCTGTGTGCCCTGTCCTAGGGACCCTGCTTTGGCAGGGGGGTTGGACCTGATGATCTCTGGAGCTCCCTTCCAACCCCTGTGATTCTGTGATTCTGTGTTCTCTTCTTTACTGTGAGGGTGATGAGGCACTGGCACAGGTTGCCCAGAGTTGCTCCAGATGCTCCTTCCCTGAAAATGTTCAAGGCCAGGTTGGCTGGGGCTTTAAACAATCTGGGCTAGAGAAGAGGGTCCCTGCCCATGGCAGGGGGTTGGAACTAGGTGGTCTCTGAGGTCCCTTTTAACTCAAACCAGTCTGTAATTCTATGAAGATGCTAAGACACCATCGTTACCATGCACTGAGATTCCTCCTTCCACAGTACCTGGCCCTTTCCAGTTCCACCCCCTCCTGAACATATATTTGAGCTTGGAGATGAGACAGTTCTCTCCTTTCCATTGTCTCCCTTTCCTGATTGTGCTTAACTGTCAGGCCAGTGTTGTTCCACAATAGAACTGCAATAGAGATGAGCTGTGCTGACTTCCCACCTGTTGCAAGGTTTGATTTCTGTGTGCTGTGAGCCTCATTAATTCTTCCACCACACCTCCAGGTGGGTGGAGGCTCTGTGGTCAGCCTAACCTGAGCCCCCTCTTGTCATCAAAGCCTTAGGAAAGCTTCACACTTACCAAGTCCTGTGGTAGAGTAAGTTGTGAGACAGTACTTCTCATGGTCAGAGCATGTGGTTGTACTGAGACAGTGGAGGTTGGAGTATGCATCTTTGCATGTGAAACACGTCAGGGAGAAGGCTGCAAAAGAAGCACACAACACCCACCAATCACCTCTAGAAATATCTGTAAGAGCACAAAACCTTGTGCTGCTTCAGATGGAGGATCTGCCAGCCCAGCAGCCACCTCCTGAGTGAACAAAACTTGGCCACAGAAACTCTCCTGGACTTTAAGCTCAGATTCCTGATGCTGATGTGGTTTGCTCATTTAGTAGCCCCTAAGGGATCTTCCTTCTGGATACTTACTTGACTCCATTTAAACATCTGTCATCTGAAGTGTGCATTTGGAAAGATCTCCCTAGTATCTTCCCACCTGCAGCATGGAACTCTTGTGCTTGCTTTCCAACCTGCCTCCTCCAAGCTCTGGTTTCTGGCTGCTAGTCCTTGTATCAAAAGAGAACAGCTCATTCCTGTTCACATTCCCCCTCATCAAAGTCATCTGAAGAGTCCTGGCCTACACCTCCTTTCTCAGACCACACATACCAACAGCTTGGCAGAAACTACTCCAGATGCCTGGCAGAAGGGCATGCTGGTGGACAGGGAGCTGAACATTAACCAGCAGTGTGCCCAGGTAGCCAAGAAGGCCAACACCATCCTGGCTTGTGTCAGAAATAGCGTGGGTAGCAGTGCCAGGGAAGGGACCATCCCTCTGTAGTGGGCTGTATTCACATCTGAGGCCTACACTACAAGAAGGACATTGAGGTGCTGGAGCCTGTCTAGAGAAGGGCAATGAGGTGGTGAATGGTTTGGGGCACAAGTCTGATGGGTAGGAACTGGGGTTGTTCAGCCTGGAGAAGAGGAGGCTGAGTGGAGACCTGATCACTCTCTACAGCTACCTGAAAGGAGGTTGTAGTGAGGTGGGGCTTGGTCTCTTCTCCCAAGCAATAGGATAAGAAGAAATGGTCTCAAATAGCATCAGGGGAGGTTTAGATTGACTATTAGGAAAAATTTCTTCACTGAAAGAGTGGTCAGGCATTGGATCAGGCTGCCCAGGGAGGTGGTGGAGTCACCATCCCTGGAGAGTATCAAAAAACATGTAGATGTGATGTTCCAGGACATGGCTTAGTTGACACAGTGGTGTCAGACAGACAGTTGGACGTGATGATCTTAGAATGAAGGTCTTTTCCAACCTTAAAGATTCTATTACAGTGAATTATTTTAAAAACATTTTCAAATACAAGAAGGGAAAGACACACCCAAGAGTAACCCTGGCTGTACCAGGCATGATTTTTATGCTGAATACCCCCCCCCAACATATCTCCAATCAGGGACAAGCAACCTAGATCTGCAACTCAGTGTTCACTGAGGAGATGGATGCTTACATTTGGCTGATTCATTTTCAGAGCTCTCCTGGGCAATCCTGGACTTGGAGAAGACAGGGCTCAGCAAACCACCCCCTTGGCTGCAGCAGACTCCTTTTTTACAGCCATCTGTGGGGTGATGACTGCCCAGCACTACAATATGTGTACATCTGTAACGCTGTGCATCTGCAGAGCCCTGTGCTAATTATGAATGGATGAAAACAGCTTGCACTCAAGTAGGCTAAAGCAGTCATTCATAGCAAAGAGATCCTTGGGGAAGGCTTCTTTGCATGATAAGGGGGAATTTCCTACTCATCTGTTTATCTGAAGCAAACACTGCTGCAGTAATGTCATCCTTTGGGGATTAAACTTATTCTCATTTCCAGGATATCCCTATCTATGGCCAGTTAATACCCACCTTATTTTTGTACCAGCACTGTCCTTTAGCTTTCCCTTCCTCACTTTTCATCTCCATCACTCTTCTTCTCCCTTTCTTAAGCTTCCATGCCCTTGTTAGTGCCTTTGGCAGCAATGTCCCAACCTCATTGCTGCCCTTGTTCGACTTTGGACAAGTTTATCTTGCCCAAACAGGCTCTCTGCTCCTTTGTGTCCTACTAACCCAGACCTGGCCTCAGCTCACACCATGATCCCAGGTGACCAGGCTCACTTTTTCATAAGAAGCCACAAAAGTACTTTTCAGGGCACTATTCATCCTTCTCTGTCTCTGTGGGAGCTGGCTTCTCTTCCCACTCCAGCTAACAGCACCTTCTCCCTTTCCATGGCCATGAAGCACTGACCTTCACATTCCTCTTGTGTTCTGTGGTCCTCACGGTTCCTATTCTCCCTCTGTTGTGTGTGTCACTGAAGAGCAGCTAGCAGAGGACACCTGGGCTTGTAGTGACTCAGATCCCATCTCCCTTTGCTCCCATGCTCAACAACCTTAGGATTTCAAAAGCCTCAAGTGTGGCACCCAGCTGGCTCTGACTTGATACCAAGACTACTGCAATTTGCTTCCTGCTTTGGTCATCATGGTGATTTCCATCTTCAAACCCTCTTGGCTGTCCTGCCCTTTCATTCAGTGTCCTCTTGACACCACACCCCACATTTTTTTTCCTCTTTTCTTCTATTTTTTTCAAGTCTGGGACCCTCCTTTAGACCACTCAAAGTGGAGTGGCTGCATTCTCTTTTCTTGTGAAACCTCACATAGGCACATTTCTGCTCCACCCCTCTGGGAAGTACCCTTTCATCCCAGAATAGCCCTACACTAGAGCAGAGTCCCCAAACTGGGTTTTCCAGATATGTAACCCATTTTATTCTTTAATTAACACAACTGGGTTTTCCAGTCATGCAGCTCATTCTATGCCTTAATTAATGCAGCTTCTTTAATCAAGATCATTCCAAGAAATACTTCCTGACTCTATGCAGGAAAGAGTGGTGTTTGCTGCATGCCCAAGTCCTGTTTCATCCCAACCTCCCAAAGCTGCAAATTTCAGAGTCCAGTTGCCCTGATACCCTTCTAGCCAGGGGAGGGGCCAAGTGCCCTTCAGGGTTGATTGTCCCAACCTCTCTTTCTGCAAGGAGAGAGGTTCCTCTCTCACTCACATGTTTTATAGAGGACTCCTGGAGGCACGTGAGCTCCTAACTGGCTGGCTCAAGTCAAGACCCTGAATTCAGATAGGGGCAATTTTGATCCTCTATCCCTGTAGGAGCAGCTGCTCATGCTATTGAAAACCACTTCTGGTTTTATTGTGCCTGTTAAGGTACCTATCCCATCAGCAGAGGGGTGGCAGCAGGGACAGGGAGGGGATTGTCCCTCTCTACTCTGCCCTCAGGAGGCCCCAGCTGGAGTCCTGTGTCCAGAGCTGGGGCCCCAAGACAAGAAAGATGGGGAACTGTTGGAGAGGGGTCAGAGGAGCCACGGAGATGCTCAGAGGGCTGGAGCAGCTCCCCTATGGAGAGAGGCTGAGGGAGCTGGGCTGGGTCAGCCTGGAGAAGAGAAGGCTGTGGGGGGACCTCATTGCAGCCTGCCAGTCCCTGAAGGGAGCAGAGGAACAGGAGGGGAATCAGCTTGTTCAAAGGGCAGAGCCTGGCAGGACAAGGGGGCTGGAGTGAAGCTGGAGGAGGGAAGGGTTAGAGGAGATCTTAGGGGGAAGTTCTTTGCAGAGAGAGTGGTGAGGGGCTGGAACAGGCTGTCCAGAGAGGGGGTGGATGCCCCATCCCTGGAGGTGCTGAAGGCCAGGTTGGCTGGGGCCCTGGGCAACCTTGTGTAGCTCCAGGCCTGGAGGTTGGTGTCCCTGCCTGTGCCAGGGGGGTTGGAGCTCTGTGACCCTTGGGGTCCCTTCCAACCCAGACCAGTCTATGATTCTATGATTCTGTGATTGCAATGAGGGCTGAGTGGGGTATGGAACACTTCAGGAATGTGTTGCACTCAGGATGCAAACCTGGGGTTAAGCCAGGTTTTAAGACTTAAACCAGGAGGCTGAGTCCCTCTCTATTTTGGAGATCTTCTGCCTGTGCCTAGCAAGGTGTCTGCTCTAAGGGAAAAAGAACATTCCTCAAGGAAGATCTTCATAGGAACAATTCAAGTCAGTCAGATAAACAACGTCCGCATGTGAGGCATTACCAAATGGAAGCACCAGCAGAAGCAGGATTTACACCATTAAAATCAGTCAGGTTCAGGACTAATTGGAACAGCAACCAGCCTTCTGGCTAGATTGCACAGCAAAGTAGTGCTGCATATGTGTTAATTTTCACCAACTGCTTTGGTAAGTTTGCTGTCTCATTACATGACCTTTAAAAAAAAAAGTTATTACAGTTGATAAGCTGCAGGAAAGGAACATTTTATTGCCCTCAACTTTCTCTACCCCTTTGAGCACAATGACTTAGGACATGCCAGGTTTAAAGCTTGTGAAGTCCCACAGTAAGAACATTTACAGCCTCAAATTAAGTGTGACTATAAATGCTGTGCTAAACCAGGACCAGAATGGCCAGTAATGTGCAGGTAAAGCCCTACAGCAGAGCCTGAGAAAGATTATTTTTCAATAAGGCAACCCCCTCACCCCCCCTACCCTGCCCCAAGCTGAGGAAATCAACTATTTCCCTGGAGAAGTCAGGGCTGCACCCTCTGTTCCTTGCCTGACCACAAGCCCACCCCTGTGTAAATGGGGGCATCTTCTAGAGTAGCAGTTCTTGGCAAAGCCCAACCAGGCAGAGTTAAAGTGCAGGTTCCCTGTGCATCCTTACCCCAGAAAAACCCCAATCCAGTTATCACAATGAGAATGGGACCCTGTATCTCCATCCCTGTCTTGGGATGAACATCAGCAAGTTTCACCTCAAAGCAACAAGGCTCAAGAAAGAGATGGGGAGCCAGAATTGCATGTCCTTGTGGCATGACCATCTCTCTACCAATTTAGGTAATGATGATTCCTAATTGCAACCAATAAACAAGCAAGTGAAATAATAAACAGGTTGTAGTTAGTTTTATGTCCAATTTGCAGCTTTATTGTACATATTGCCCTTTGTTTGTTCAGCTTTATATATCCCTCAACTAACCCATCTTCTCACAGATCTGTACCAAGAGCTCTTAGATGCCTTCACTGAGCCACTCCAAGCTCTGGGCTGGGACTGTGTGAGGCAGGTGAAGTGGGTGTCTCATCCCCCACCTCATCATTCTTCCAACTGTTGGAAAGATACATCCCCTGGTTTCTTATCCTGAGGACTGGAATCCTCTCCAGAGTCTAATGACCCTTCAAGCTTTACCATTCATGCTGCAAAATCCCCTTCTCACCCTGCAATATCAAAGACATTGATAGTGGACATGGAGTCAAAGGTATTGGCTCCAGATCTGGGAGTCTTGCTAGTGCAAGGCCATCCTTGGAGACTCACCACTCTCCGTGCACAGGGCTATGACGAGCAGGACCAGAAGAGCCATCTTCATCCTTTATAGGTCTTGCAGCTTCCAAAACAAGCAGGAGTCACCCAGGGCAGGTTTTATACCTCTGCAGTGTTTGCTTTGCTGCTAGGATAATAACTATAGGGTTGCTGTGTCAGATGGTGGGTAATTTAGAATAACATGTCAGCGCTTGTATGGGAAAGTATGTTTCATTGGAACCCTAAAGAGGTGTTGTTCTTTCCCCCCCCCACTTCTTTTCCTAGATGTTTCACAATGCAGCTTGTTCATCTGGTATGAAGTATGCAACAGTTTCTAATTTTGGGTAAGAGTAGGAAAAGCAAAACACAAAAACAAAACAGTGCCCACGTGAGAAGAGGGATGGGTTATTGGTTTTGTTTCTTTTTCCAGGACAGCTTGGGTCTCAGGCTGTACATGCTTGTCCTCACACACTGTTTTAGTGCATCTGGAAATGGATTGAATTTGAAATTGAAATTGGGATTGAAACTTCTACAAGATGTCTCTCAGGATTGTCAGTGCAGCTAGATCACAAGAGCACTATCCTTCCACTGCATTTCATAGGGGACCAGGCATCCTGTTCTGTGGGGCTTTTTAAGGCTGCAGTTCAAAACCATAGATGTTTCTGTTCAAAAATTGCATATTTTATATGAGGGGAAAAAAAATGTTATCTTCTTATAAAATAAATTCCACTGGGCAATGAAAATGGCCCCTTAAATTAAAAAATAGAAATAACACCCACCCCCATCACATTGAACAAGCTGTGATTTTAATTTTTTTTTTTTTTGCAAATTGCAAAAAAAAATAAATGTCAGGGAGAAAAAAAAACCCAACCAAACCAAAAACAGTTATAAAGAATGAGGAATTGCCTGATCAAGGGTATCAACTCATTAAAGTTGTGAGAAAAACTAAATTAAAGCCAGGCAAAAGGATGTGAAATGCCAAATTGGAGTAATCCACTGGGTTTCCATACAGTGCTCCATGTTCCTCCTTTTTTATCATGTTTCATCACCATACCTCCCCATATGAAAGCAGAATCTTTCCCATCTTCTTCTGATTGCTGCTGTCTTTTCCTCCCACCATCACCTCTCTGCCATCTAGTCACGGGGAGGGAGGCACGGTCCCAGAAATGGTCCAGCTGGATCCATTTCACGTGACATTCAGAGCTGCAGGAGCAACCTGCATGCCCCAAGCTACTGCCAGTGACTCTGCCCCTTGCTGCTCTCCATCTGTTTCATTCCCCTTTTTTTTCTTAACCTCAAAGTTGCTCAGATTTCCATCTCCCATCAAATATTTGAGCTTCCAACATGACCCACCTACAGTCATTATCTCATCAAAAAGACGTGCCCAGTTCTTGAGGTGATGTAACTCTTTCCAACACCTCTAAATTGGATGGATAAATATTCTTAGTATGGAGACCTGTGTGACTAAGGCAAGGAAATCTCTGCTTTCTCAATAGGAGGAGCATGAAACTCAATTGGAACGGAGGTGGTAATTAACCAAGAAAGCTCAAAGGAGGGGTGTTGTTTGGCTTCACAAGGCCAATGCCTTTGTAAGGCACCAGGCAGGTGGAAAACAGAAGCTGACACCTTCCATGCCAGGCAGTGCAACCCTCCTTTCCTCTGAAATATTTTATATTTTCCCAATCCAGGAGGGATTTCATGAGTCTTTATTGGTAAATAAACTTTTACTGCTGACTAGCGGAGGTAATAGCAGAAAAGGGGTCTCTAGTCAGAAGATGATGCCTCTCTGCAGCCTGTACATTGGGCTGCACAGGCAGCCCACATTCAGATTTATTTCAGCCAACAGCATCCATTAACAGGTACAGAAATAGCAGCTCAGCTTTTTTTTCCACCTCCCCCCATCCTCCCTTGTAGTCTCACCCAAGCAAAAACTAAAATATCTCTTGTCTCCAGCAAGCTGCTGAGATTTTGAGCTGGCAAGGCTGTATTTCTTAAAGGAGTTATTGCAGGGTTTCTGACAGTGGAGATTTTCCCTAGTCCTGCCCTCCTCCAACTGGTCCCATATGTCCCCCTGATATTAATGCTACCTTCATCCCTCACCAGCACCATGTGAAAAGAACCCACGAGGGTAGGAAAGGACAGAGATGATTAGGACCCCAGAGGGACCAAGGCAAAAGAGAAGATAGTATCACAGTTTACAAGTGATAGGGAGCTATGAATTTCAAGAAGATTTTGGAAAGAGTAGCAGGGGATTTACCTGGGGGGTGGAGGATGGTGTGGAATGACTTATCCTTTGACATAGTTGCTGAGTGGAGGAGGAAAGGAGAGTGTTTTGTTTGTCCTGTTCTAAACCTGGTTGGAACTGTCATGTGGGAAGGGCAAACTTTCTTTTTTTTAAAATAATTATTTTGGTGAAAACGTGTGAATTTCATGAAACAAAAGCTGAGACTTCAAAGTAACTGTGACATTGGGATATTTTTGCTAAACTTGGATTTTTAAATGGGGCAAAAGATTTGATAGTAATTTCACAGAATCACAAGGTTGGAAAAGCCCTTTAAGATCATCAAGTCCAACCGTTCCTGTCCTGTGCTAAACCAGATCCCTGAGCACCTCATCTCCCTGTCTGTTAAACACACCCAGGGGTGGGGACTCAGCCCCCTCCCTGGGCAGCCTGTGCCAGGCCCTGACCCTGTCTCAGGCCCTGACCCTGTTCTAGGCCCCAATTCCAGGCCTGTTCCAGGCCCTGACCCTGCTCTAGGCCCTGACCCTGCTCCAGGCCCCTGTTCCACAGCCCCACAACTCTGCCAGGGAAGAACTTTTCCCTCACAGCTGAGCTGACCCTGCCCTGGGGCAGCTTGAGCCCATTGCCCCTTGTCCCAGCTCCTGGTCCCTGGCTGAAGAGACCAGCGCCCACCTCTCTGCACCCTCCTGGCAGGGCAGGGGAGGTGGGGAGAAGGTCTCCCCTCAGCCTCCTCTTCTCCAGGCTAAACTTCAGAAGTTATTGTGATTAACATAGAGGAAAAGTGATGGGAAAAGTGGTTAAAAAGAAGTGGAAAAAAACACCCCAGGTCTCTGTTGGCCCTTTAGCACAGAAATGCTACAACACTACCATTTTTTCAGTTAGAAAAATATGCACCAGAACACCCTCCTTGCCCAGAAAAGACTAACAGGATGACTAAACCTAATCCCATGTTCAGAGCCTTAGGCACATGCTGCGGTTTCTCCCTGTTGCACAGAAACACTTTGCCACTTGTCTAGACCACTCCTGGAGCAGGACTCCCTTCAGATCTGCCTAGGATGCAAACATCAGGGCATTATTTTTCCATGTACTGCTTCTACATGAGCCTTCCTGAAATGCACCACTGCGTTTGAGAGCTGCTCAGCTGGGAATTCTGCACCATCCCAATCCAAGGCTGCGTGTATTTTTGCCCATGCTAGCTATAGCTTTGCTCCTCCAAGAGCTGCAGGAGACCACCAACCCATTTCCTCCATCCCCAAGCCTGGAACTGCAGCAGAGGAAAGGGAAAGCACAAAGACCTCCCCACCAGATCAGACACCCATGGCCTCTGCCAGGTTCTTTCTTCTCGTTTCCCCTCTCCCTGCAGAGAAGCCAGGAGCAATCACTTGGACAACAGCACGTTCTCCAAGCAGTCACAGAGGTCCCTGTGATATGAGGACAAGTTCCAGGAGCACCATTGTCATCTTGGACATCTCCAGCATCTTGGTGTGGCACTTTTATCTACTAATAAAAGCTGAAACCAGCAAACCTGCAGAGATCACACAACAACTCTGCAGCACGGCCAGAAGCACAAACAATAACCTGCCAAACCCCCAGCCCTGGGTCTGAGCACTTAGGAGACAATTCTCCCTGTTGCTCACAGTGGGAACATCACAAACAACTTTGACCTTTTCATATTGACACGTCCATTCGTTAGCACTGAGTGACTGGGCAGATCATCTGGCTGTATGGAGTGTGTGCCTCGAGCTGCTGGATGCAACTGAGTTAATTGAGAAGGGGGAGCCAGGAGGAGACTTCCCAAGTGCTAAAAGAAGAGCTCAATGTGAAGTAGAGATTCAGGCTACAGCCCTTCCTCAGGCTGATCTTAGTGTGGGTAGAGCAAACACACTCCAGAATAATGTAAATCTTTATTTTGTCTGACATTTGTCACATGCATGTTATCAAAAGAGCTTTCCCAGGGAAAATTAGTACAAAACAGCACATGAAACTGGGAGGGGGGTGGAAATAGGATCTACACTGCCATGCCATTTGATGGATGGGATGTGAAGCACTATCTTGGAAGAAACAGGGTAGCATAGCCCCTGTCAGAGACACCAGACAGAGCACCTTGGTTTCTCAGTTGGGGAATACCTTGTAGCTTCTTGGCTTTGCCATCTCTTCACCCAACCCTCATCACAGTCCTGCCCTGATGACACAGATCAAGCTGGCTGCGATTCCCAGGGACATCACGGCGTAGCTGATCTTTATGCTGTTGGCCCCACTGAAGTTGCACAGGGAGGTGGTACAGCACTTGGTGGAATAAGCTGCCACCCCGAAGTTCACGTTGGTCTCAGGACAGTCCACAGAACATTTCTTGGTGATGCGGTGTCCCACGTCTTTTCCTGGGTGGAGAATAGACAAGAAAGGAGAGCTGTGATTTAAGATTCTTCTCCAAGAGCTGGCCAAAAGGTATGAGGAGGAGGAGGTATATTGCTCTCTGCTTAATTTGCCATGCAGCAATGACAGCTATCAATCAGCAGATCTGATGGCTGCTGGGTGAATATCCACGCACCCTGGATAACATGCATGGCACTAGAAGGTCCTTGAAAGAAATTCACACCTTGCTTCCTGTAGAACAGTGAAAAAATCACTGCCAATGCATTTTCAGGTTCTAAAACATTCCTTATATCCAAACCCTTTCCCACCTGGAGTATTGTGTATAAACAAGACAGGGATCTCCTGGAGAGAGTCCAGAGGAGGCTCTGGAGATGCTGAAGGGCCTGGAGCATCTCCCCTGGGAGGAAAGGCTGAGGGAGCTGGGGCTGTTCAGTCTTGAGAAGACTAAGGGGGGACCTTATTGATGTTTATCAATATCTTAAGCATGGGATGCAGGGGGAATTAGCCAGCCTCTTCTCAGTGTCTGTGGGGACAGGACAAGTGGTGATGGCTGCAAGTTAGAGTATAGGAAGTTCTGCACCAACATGTGGAAGAACTTCTTGCCAGTGAGGGTGAGGGAGCCCTGGGCCAGGCTGCCCAGGGGGGTGTGGAGTCTCCTTCTCTGGAGAGATTCCAGCCCCATCTGGATGCCTCCCTGTGTGCCCTGTCCTAGGGACCCTGCTTTGGCAGGGGGGTTGGACCTGATGATCTCTGGAGGTCCCTTCCAACCCCTGTGATTCTGTGATTCCATGATCCTCCATCACAAAACATGTACCAGATCTCTCAGATCAAGCCATGGGGTCTTTTCATGAAAGTCTGTGTGCTCCAGTCATCCCTGCCACAAAGTGGTGAGGAACATACCCTAGGTGGTGGACCAGGGTGCACCACAGAAGGATTCACACATGTTATAAGTTGAGATCCTTAAACCTTAGTGATCAACAACTACTGCCCTCAAAAAAATATTGCCCATGAGTGTCTCTGGAATAAAAAAAAACAAACAAACCCAAAAAACCCTCCTTGACATGTTGCTGATACTCACCAAACCCTGCAGAGCTGTATGTGGTTGTACAGTATTTCTCATGGTCTTCACACTTGTAGGTTTTAAGGCAGTTCCAGTTGGAGTGCTCATTGTCACACGTGTAACAGAACAGGGAGGAAGCTGGAAAGAGCACATAGGACAAGCATTAGTGGTCTCCAGCCATGCCCTCCTGGGAAGAAAGTGTCAAAAGCCATGTCCCTTCTTGGAGAACACCCAGTAAAGAGTATGCTACAAGCATATTTTCATGACAAGTGAAATAAGAAGTTGGTTTTGATTAAAGAAGCTGAAAAGGCAAAAAAAACCAACCCCAAAACCCAGAACAAAACAAGTTTATTTTTGATTTAGTTTAGATTTTTGGTGATTAAACCTGGAAAACTTCTTTCTTTTCAGCCTGAGTATCCCTCTCAGGTGATACATCTTTCTCCCCAGCATCCACATTGGCCTGGTTGACAGCCAACCTGCAAAAGTAGAGCTTGTGATCTACCTAGGTGGGTCTAGTCTAGTTCTGGCAAGGAGGAAAGGAGCTGTCACTGTTCTCAGGTGAGCACTTAGGTTTTAGCATTTTTCAGATTGCATCTGCAAAACACTATACAGACATGAATTAATTAAAGCCTATGACACCCCTGTGAGCCAAATTCCTGAGCACAGAGCCACATTAAAGGGAGTTCCCTGGGAGAGGTTGCTCTGGACAATGGAGAGATTATTCCTACCAGCGCCTGGAACAACATGTTCTCAGTGATGTTATTAGCAGGGTTGAGGCAGGTCTACTACAAAGCTAGAAGGAGGTTGGATATGTATTTCTGAAGAAATCTGAAGTAAATTGAGTCAAAGTTCCAAGCTGGCTGTGCTACAAACTGGCACGTGCCATCCCGTTCCCTGGAGATGGGTTTACAATTAGTGGAAATTGCTTCCATCCTGTTCAGAGTTCCATGAAATGCTCCTCAATTCTGAGCAGGGGTGACAGAGGCTGTTTTGCTGCTCTTGGGACTGCTTTCTCCATTGCTAGCCGTGGTGGAGTGCTCCTGGTTGAAGGTGACTAAATTGCAAACCCAGGGGTGGTGGGTGAAGAAGGGGAGAGGATGTCCTCTGTTAGGCTGAAATGTCCCTGGTTCTGCTCCTCATGGCTTTCACAATCCAGTAAGGGACTTATTTCTGTTCAGAATATCCCCTATAAATTGAATTTTAGCATGTTGTTAACAAGGCAAGTCCTCCCAGGGACTCTAAAGCCCAGCTGCTGAGTTGATCCAAATTCATCTCTGAAGTTGAACCTGCCCGTGACGCTGGGTTAGACCATCACAGAAGCTGTTTAAAAAGAGAATGAAAAGCCATTTTGGGCCCTACCTACTCAAGGTGGGAGAAGAAAAGCCCTCCACTACGAGATGTGAGTTTCTCAGGTGCCTTGGGTATAGCTCCAGAGCCAGCTCTGGGTGCCTCAAAATGTAACTGCCCATCTTGCTCTGAAACGTACCCAGATGCTCTTTCTTGTGCCAGGTGTTACAAGCACAGCTGTCCTCCATCCCAGCAGATAAAATCATCCTTGTTGCATCCTGGTTGTAACTTCTCTTCAACTGACTATTCAGCACTCGCTGTTCCTCCATCCACTCAGACAAGTTAAACCTCTCACCTCTCCTCTGCAGACCCCCCAACACGAGCCGTGGGCGACCACCCTTTTGCAGGCCATGCCAGAGCAATCCTAGGCAGGGTGCTTAGCAAATGCTATTGCATTTTACAGTGCTGGCAGCTCGCTCTGGCCTGCCTTGCTGCCAGGTCACACAAAGGTTCCCAAACCACTTCGTGCTGCAGATGGAGACGAGGCCCCAGCAGACTGAAATGCACTCCTCTTCTCCCAACTGATGCAAGGGAAATCCCTCCCAGTCAGGAAACAGCAACAGCTTAAACCATTAAAGCTCTTACAAAGCCTTGCCTGCGTCCGGCCTCCACCTGCCATTAGGTCTAGTTTTGCAAATGCAGACAGAAATAGCCTTATCAGTGCAAAAAGTCTTGCTGTGCTCCTCAGGATTGCCAGTAGGGGCACAGAGCCAATGTTTCCAACTGGATATTTCCTCACAGTGGTCTAGTCAGATCTGCAACGCCTTTTGTTTGAAAGAGGACAAGCACAGAGCGTTGCAGATGCCACTACAAACACACCACTCACAGACACTTAAAAAAAAAAAAGCTCTTCAAGCCTAGGAGCAAAGAGCTCTTAGGCTTTCAAATATCTGCCAGCAACCTAGCTTCTTAATTGTAATGTCATTCTGGGAAAGAGTGAAACGCTGTTGACTGCAACAGCAGCTCTGTTACTTCTATCAGCCTCTCCTGAAGTTGGATCCAGGAGCAAAAATAAAACCAACAGGCAAAAAACTGTGAGCCCGGCTTAACTCCTATTAGCATTTCTCAGTTCACAAGTCTATCTTCAGATGTGAGCTTGTCAGAGCTTGATCTTGAGGTGTAAGAAACCAGAGCAGTCAGCTCATCTGCTCTGGGTTATTGGGCACCTTTGGCAGAACTTGCCCCAAACCTAAGATGTGGCCACACTAAATATTGCTTGATGCAGCCAATGCCAAGGGAAAACTGCAATACCAAGACTCAGCCAACTGCAGCAAAAGCTGTCAAACCTTCTTGTCCCTGCATCATCCCTATTTTCTCTTCTAATATTTTCATCCTCTCCCAGCCTCTGCATCTCCTTACCTTGCTCGGCACACAGGACTGCTGCCAGCAGGGCAATCAGGAAAGCCCTCATGGTCGTCGTGCCCTCAGAGCCTGAACAATGTGGGAAGGTGCACCACAGTAAGGTTTTATACTGGGACTGAGTTTGCTCTGACTTCCTTTGATTGCAGTAATTTGAGGGCTTGGGAGTGACAGCACATAAGATGGGTGTGTTTGTGCGTAGGAACTTATTACGAGGCTCCAGGTGGCAATTTCTTCTACATCTCATTCAGATCCAATCTCTTTTTTTTTATTTTTTTTTTTTTCCCAAGTCCTACCCCTGCTGACCATCCCTTCATTGCTAATTTGGGCAACAATTTATCTGACTCAAACATGGGAGTCCCTTCTTACTCCGTTGGGCTGAGCTGAGGAACCTGGAGCAAAGCAGATTCAGCTGCCTTAGTCCAGGGTGGCTCATCATCACTTGCAAGATGGTAGCTATCACCTGGCATCCTCCATCCTCTCTGCTATGATATGAAAGCTTCATACCTGTGGGAAGTCATTCAAAGTTATCATCTCACTTGTGCTAAGAAAAGCCCTTGTGCAGAAAAAAACAAGTTCTGTTGTTCTTGCAATGACACTAATTATGCCTGGACACTCACTCAGAGGCTCCCGTGGACCAAGCAGGGATGTGATCTGATGCTTTCGTTTTGCTCTGCTTCTCTGTCCTCCAGAAGCATCCAGGGTTTCCAAGCAACGATGTTTGTTGATACCTGTAGACCAACTCCAGACTCAGTCAGGTTTTTCCAGTCCCTCATGACCTTTCCAGTCTTTCTGGGCTCCCTCCATCTGTTCCCAAAAACCACTTCACCACCTCCTGCCAAATGTGGGGAGAAGGCAGCAGAGACAGAAAGCACACAAAAATGTCTGCAGGAGTTAAACAATGAATGAGAGTGAAAATGACTGAGAAATACAAGATGTCAAGAAGACATCTCAGCAGACCAGGACCCATTGTCCTTAGAGACACAAATGACCTAGGGAAGTTGAGAGTCAAGGTTTGTAAGGCCACAAATTATGAGGAAACAGAATAAAGACTTTCCATTTGCTCTTTCTTTTTCACCAAATGACTCCCCAAGAAGTTGGTCCACAAGGTCTTCCTCTGATCACTTGTCTGCAAGATCCTGGGCAAATGTCCCCCTCCCCAAACCCTGTGATAGGTCTTTGGCTTCATTCTTCTTTTGGCAAGTTCTTTTTCTACGGCAGCTTTGTCCCCCAGCAATTTCAGTCTCTGCTTGTGCCCAGAGGTGGGTGGACAGGAGGAGCATCCAGTTTTCAATGTTTTGCACTCTTCCCTGGATTCACCCTGACCTTGAGCATGAATCTTTAATTATCTCCTCTTTTAGCAAGGATGTGGATTAAAGCTAAAGAAAGGAAGGGTTAGAGGAGATCTGAGGGGGAAGTTCTTTTGCAGAGAGAGTGGTGAGGGGCTGGAACAGGCTGCCCAGAGAGGGGGTGGATGCCCCATCCCTGGAGGTGTTGAAGGCCAGGTTGGCTGGGGCCCTGGGCAACCTTGTGTAGCTCCAGGCCTGGAGGTTGGTGTCCCTGCCTGTGTCAGGGGGTTGGCGCTCTGTGACCCTTGGGGTCCCTTCCAACCCATGCCATCCTATGATTCTATGATGACACTCCCTGTTGCAACAGGTCATACAAAAGCCTTGCAATGATGGAAAAATTGGGAATGCATTTTCTCCAAAGCACAAGCAATCCCAGTGCATGTTGTAAATCTTCCTTTGCTTCAGGCATTTCTATCTGCTTTAACCTGGAAAGGCTATCATGAGGAATACAAGTCGTCCCTCCTTTCCACCATATCCCTAAGAATTTGACTTCATTTGCTGGTGGCTGAATTTTTCCAAGTGGAATTTTCAGTTCCAAGCCTTCTAAATGTGAAATTCTTTTGTCTTGCATTGCTCAACCTCTGTCTACCTGCTTTCCTCTGATAAGCACATCCTCAATAGAGTGGTAAACCTTCCTTGGGGTCCCCTCCAACCCCAGACCATTCTGTGATTCTATGTGGGAGACCCATGTGACAGATAATGTAGCACCTATACTTTGGAAATAATCTGTGAAAAATCATACTCTCTGAACAAGACTTTGTGTATAAACTCATGCATGGGTGACATCAGGCAGGGAACATGGATCTGCCAGAGCACAGGAGGAAATAGTATTAGTCCATGTTTGCTTAACGTGTAATATCCAGGATTCTCTCAGCCAGCTGGAGAAATGCCACTCAAAACCTCATTTCCTTCCATCCACATGGAAAATCCAGAAATGAAACTGAACTAGCACTCTGAATTCACCTCACCTTGGAACCAGCTGAGCAGAACAATGCAGCTCCTCAGCAGGAAGAGGGGAGCAATGCATGAACACAGCAACACAAAGAGAAAGAAGAAAGGCTTTGAAATGAAACCAAATAAATGAACAGTAAATAAATGACACTGTTAAAGCATAAGAGCAGCTGAATAGGAAATCTGCAAGTGAGAAATGAGCTGTTGGAAGTGAAAGTGTGAGAAAGCATTTAAATAGATTAGAGAGAGGGAAGGTTAATAATAATAAACAAGATTAATATTTCACCCAGAACTGGAAAGAGGAAAGGGGGGGGGGGGGGACTGGGGGGGGATGGGGGGGGGAGGTGGGGGGGGGGAGTTGAGAAATATTGGCACAAAGTAAAATAAATCAAACCAACAGACAAAGCTTGGGGTGAAATAATTCAAGGCAGGCAAAGTGAGGGTAAGAAATAAGAGAGGATGGGAGGGGAGTATCGATGCTTCACACTTTCTCCTGGGTGGCATTACTGAGGGCTGTGCAAAAGGTGCATGTTGTCCTGTGCAGACACTGTTCAGGTATTAACCACAACCCTTGGAGGTGTGAGGAGCACTTTCTACAGCTCCACAAATCCCAATTTAACCAACTACCAGAGTCAGGCTGTGGGGTCTCCTGTGGGGCCTGGATGGGGAAGGCGTTTGGGGCATCACCTCACCCCTATCCCTGTGTCCCTGAAAGAGATGACTGGAAAAGCTTTGGGACCTAGACTGGGATCTGGCCAGGTCCCAAAACCATGCTATTCTCCTGTGCTGTTGATATTGCAATCACGCTCAGGGCCAACTCAAGGGCTCTGGGCTCCAACCAGCACCACAGAGGTAGAGCTGGGGGGACAGGGCTCCTTTGAAGCAGAGAGCAGCCTACTCCTTTCAAGCAAAGGGAGAAGAGAGCTGGAAGTAAAGCCAGGGCAAAGACAACTGAGGTAGTAAGAGGTGCAGATGGTGTCAGGAGACTTTAGGGAGGTGTTAAAACTACTTTCCCAGGGACACTAAAAAAAAAAAGAGAGAGAGAGAGAAGGGAGGGTAGCAGGGTGAATCTTGCTGCAGAAATTGGGCTAGGTGGGTGTTAAGAAAGGATGTTAAACAGTTAACAGAGCCTGGGAGTTTGAAAGGAAGAAACCTTAACCCACTTCAAGCTTGGCAGCCGACAGCATGTGTTTGTGCCAGACCTTGGGAGTGTGTTGTGCAAGGCCAGGCCTTTTTTTGTGTAACAGGAGTCAGACAAAGAGTGTTTTCAACCCCGTGATGGAGCAGGGAGGTGGAGCAAACTGCCAGGTCTGGGGATGTCTTCATGTCAGCCTTTGTCTCTTCTGGGAGGTGGTT
Organism: Rallus limicola; assembly: GCA_022605955.1. Taxonomy (NCBI): domain Eukaryota; kingdom Metazoa; phylum Chordata; class Aves; order Gruiformes; family Rallidae; genus Rallus; species Rallus limicola. The sequence goes on along the minus strand of JAKCOZ010000100.1, from coordinate 1,140,493 downwards.
CCAACTGCAGCTCTTCCTCTCTGCTTTGGGGGAGGGAAGCTCTCTGTTTCAGCTCAGGGCTGTAAACTGGAGGCTTCAAGAGGGAAAGGAGAGACCATGAGAGGAGGTGAGAAGGCAGCAGCTATGGGTAGTGCTCCCGGTGTCCCTGAGTCATGCAGATGGTACATGCAGGGCAAGCAGTCCAGCCCAGCCCTGGACAGTATCAGAGTGATCTGGCCGTGTCATCTCCTCCTTCCTTGACAGGTCAAGGAAGGCTGGGTTGCTTCACCTGCCTGTGCAATGGCAGCAGGTTTAGATGAAGGATTTGAAGCGGGGAGACCACAGGACCCAGAAACCCCAGGAGAAAAGGAAGACTTGCATGTGATATTTTGGCTTTCCCACCTGCTGCAGGCAGCCTGCTCGATTCTTCCCTTTCCCAAAGCACATCTGTGTCTGTAGTTTACCTGGTAGGCTTCAAACAACAGGACAGAGCTCCTCAGGTCAGGCAGATGACAGAGGCTACCAAACCTCTGCCTCTAGGAAGGAAAAGGAGAGCTCAGATCCACTGTGTCTGGTTGAAATACAAGGTGGTCTGGGTAGACTTTCATCTCAGCATGACAGCATTTTCCCCTAGGTTTTGAATCTCTCTCTATTTTTTTCTTTAACCTTTAAGCCCATTTGACTAGGCTATCCTTCAGGTTACCAGGAGCCTTGCTACTGGTCACAATGGGTGAGGAACCTGAATCCTTTTGGGGCTACAGGTACCAGCCAACAGGAAACCAAAGCCAATTTTGTTACCTCCAGAGTCCTAACAGATTAATTTGGTCCCATCAGCTTGAAGACTCATGGAGAAATACCACCATGATTGACATCCCCACCAATGCCCTGCCTGAAATCCAGACTGGCTCACCAAACAAGGCATCAGCCCAGCCCTAACGCCATCCATGCCTTTGGATCATCAACATGGCTTGGGCACACCCCAACCAGCATTGTCTCAAACAGTGTCCTGACATGGGGCTGCTCCTTGCAAGCAATTTGTCTGTAACCACCTTGTTTGCAGAGAAAATAATTTAGAGTTATGGATGTGAATCATCTTTCTTGGATCCAAGGCCAAGGTTTGTGATCCTCCAGTGGCATTTATTCAGCCAGGAGGGGATATATTAGAGACTTACAGGGTTTGGAGGTGAAAGGGCAATGAAGGATGGTTGGGAGGAGAAAGAAGACCTGAGAAAGACCCATTACCTTCTTTGAGAGTCTCCCAAACAGAGTTAATGCCAGTCCTCACCAAGGAGGACACTGCTGGCCACAGCTGTGTTTGGGGAGAAATGATCCTCACAGGTTTATTCTGTTTTGGAGACAGGACAAGGGGCAATGGTTTCAAGTTGGAGTACAAGAAGTTCTGCACCAATCTGGGGAAGAACTTCTTCACAGATCAGTTGATAGTTCCCAAAACTGTCATTGCTTTTAAACTGGAAGTGGGAATTTCCCACTGTCCAAGGTCCAGCCCTCCTATTCTTCTCTCATGATGTGAGCAGCCAACATGCAGGGACTGAAACCCAACCGTTCCCTGGTTACACTGGTCATAGAATCATAGAATCCCAGACTGGTCTGGGTTGGAAGGGACCCCAAGGGTCACAGAGCTCCAACCCCCCTGACACAGGCAGGGACACCAACCTCCAGGCCTGCAGCTACACAAGGTTGCCCAGGGCCCCAGCCAACCTGGCCTTCAACACCTCCAGGGATGGGGCACCCACCCCCTCTCTGGGCAGCCTGTTCCAGCCCCTCCGCACTCTCTCTGCAAAGAACTTCCCCCTCAGATCTCCTCTAACCCTTCCCTCCTCCAGCTTCACTCCAGCCCCCTTGTCCTGCCAGGCTCTGCCCTTTGAACAAGCTGATTCCCCTCCTGTTCCTCTGCTCCCTTCAGGGACTGGCAGGCTGCAATGAGGTCCCCCCACAGCCTTCTCTTCTCCAGGCTGACCCAGCCCAGCTCCCTCAGCCTCTCTCCATAGGGGAGCTGCTCCAGCCCTCTGAGCATCTTGGTGGCTTCTCTGACCCCTCTCCAACAGTTCCCCATCTCTCTTGTATTGGTCCTGCCAAACAATGCTCTGGTCTTTCTTTGGAAAGTTCCAGTGCTGTGACTGACATTTGAACTGTGGTAGCACAAATACTTATCAAAGGCTGATCAGAAGCTTTGCCACAGAAGACTTTGGGCCAACATCTGCAGGAAGAAAAGAATGCAGCAGCTCTCATGCCTGTCTCCACAAGTGTTGTCCTCATCACTGTGGGGTTTTTTTTTGGTGTTTGTTTTGGGGGAGATTTTAAGTTGAACTTTAACTTCCTGGAGGGACATGGTGGTGTAGACAGCAAATATCTGAACCTGTCAGGCCAGTGGTATGTGCAAAATATTGAACATAGAATCACAGGTAGAATCACAGGGGTTGGAAGGGACCTCCAGAGATCATCAGGTCCAACCCCCCTGCCAAAGCAGGGTCCCTAGGACAGGGCACACAGGGAGGCATCCAGATGGGGCTGGAATCTCTCCAGAGAAGGAGACTCCACACCCCCCTGGGCAGCCTGGCCCAGGGCTCCCTTACCCTCACTGGGAAGAAGTTCTTCCCCATGTTGGTGTGGAACTCCCTGTGCTCCAACTTGAGGCCATCACCCCTTGTCCTGTCCCCACAGACACTGAGAAGAGGCTGCCCATGTCCCCCTGTGTCCCACCCTTCAGCTATTGATCCCCATTGATCAGATCCCCTCTCAGGCTGCTTCTCTCCAGGCTGAACAGCCCCAGGTCCCTCAGCCTTTCCTCCCAGGGGAGATGCTCCAGGCCCTTCAGCATCTCCAGAGCCTCCTCTGGACTCTCTCCAGGAGATCCCTGTCTTTTCTATCCCAGGGAGCCCAGCACTGGACACAACACTCCAGCTGGGGCCTGAGCAGGGCAGAGCAGAGGGGGAGGATCCCCTCCTGGGACCTGCTGCCCACACTCCTCCTGATGCCCCCCAGGATGCCATGGGCTCTCTCAGCCCCCAGGGCACACTGCTGGCTCATGGCCACCCTGTCACCCAGCAGGACCCCCAGGTCCTTCTCCACAGAGCTCCTCTCCAGCAGGTCACCCCCAGCCTGTCCTGATACTCTTCTTACTCAGAGTGAATTTATAGGCTCTGGGAGCCTTTGCTGAAACATTGTGACGTCCCTCCAAGCCATGGTTGTCTTCTCCCTGACATTTTAACAAGTTAGGAGTGGGTGAAAGCCTGGTACACTGTGTATGCAATCAAGATGGGGCAAGTTGTTCCTACTGTGCCCTTTCCTTAGCAAGCACAAAGCTGGCTGCAAACCCAGGGTGGCTTTTCCACCCTGGTAATGCTCCCTGGATCATTGTGGGTGGCTTTTGGTTTCCATGCCCCTCCCAGGTTTTTGTCCCTGAGGTTTACAAGCCCTTGTTGCACAGAGTGGTTGGGGAGATGCAGTCAGGCTGGGGTGGATAGTGACATGTTGAATGGTTGGGCTGGATGATCTTTTAGGTCTTTTCCAACCTTGATAATTCTGTGATTCTGTGATTCTGTGATGTGAGCTGCCCTCACCGTACTGCCATGAGTAGTGGGGATGAGCCAGCAGTGGCTCTTGCAGCTGGGAAGGGTGATGGGATCCTGGGCTCCATCAGCAGAGGGGTGGCAGCAGGGACAGGGAGGGGATTGTCCCTCTCTGCTCTGCCCTCAGGAGGCACCAGCTGGAGTCCTGTGTCCAGAGCTGGGGCCCCAGTACAAGAGAGATGGGGAACTGGTGGAGAGGGGTCAGAGGAGCCATGGAGATGCTCAGAGGGCTGGAGCAGCTCCCCTATGAAGAGAGGCTGAGGGAGCTGGGCTGGGTCAGCCTGGAGAGGAGAAGGCTGTGGGGGGACCTCATTGCAGCCTGCCAGTCCCTGAAGGGAGCAGAGGAACAGGAGGGGAATCAGCTTGTTCAAAGGGCAGAGCCTGGCAGGACAAGGGGGCTGGAGTGAAGCTGGAGGAGGGAAGGGTTAGAGGAGATCTGAGGGGGAAGTTCTTTGCAGAGAGAGTGGTGAGGGGCTGGAACAGGCTGCCCAGAGAGGGGGTGGATGCCCCATCCCTGGGGGTGTTGAAGGCCAGGTTGGCTGGGGCCCTGGGCAACCTTGTGTAGCTCCAGGCCTGGAGGTTGGTGTCCCTGCCTGTGTCAGGGGGGTTGGAGCTCTGTGACCCTTGGGGTCCCTTCCAACCCATGCCATTCTATGACACTATGATTCTATGAGGCAAGAGGAGCCAAAACCCAGCTTTGCTGTGCAGAGATGCTCTTGAGATGGACCAATGCTCTTCCCTCCCTGTGCCCAACCACCAGTGCAAACACACCCCAGCCAACCATTTCCAAAAATAATCTATTTAAAAAAAAAAAAACAAACCCAAAACTAACAAGCAAAACACAGACTTGAAGTTTTGCCTAAGACTCCTGGGAAAATACCCTTCTTCTTGCCCAGTGAGGAACATGATCTCACTCCCAGATATGGTAGTGTTTGTTTCTCTGCCTCGCTGAACACGCCCGTTCAGGCTGGGATTGTTTCAGCCAGGATGATTCCTTGATCTACAGATCCTCTCTGCCTGTTGTGGTCTCTCCTCCCCCAGGAACAGCCCTGCTTCTCCTTGGCTGCAGTTGCAGAGGTTTCAGCATGGCTATTACTTGAGGTGTGACAAGTTTCTAGACGTAAGGAGGGGACGGCCCAGTCTCTTGTTCTCACCCACGCAGCTGGGGTTTGGATGCTCTACCTGCTTGGGTCACCAGGAGTAGGTCAGGAGAGAAACTGGAGTGTCCTGATCTTCCCACACGTGTGTGCTGAGCTTCTTCCACTCCTGATTTATCCACTCTCTGTTGGCATCCACTTGGAAAAAACCCAATCAGGCCCAGAGCCTAAAATTAGGGTAGAGAGGTGTCCTGGTTCTGGCTACACCAGAGTTAACCTCCCCAGGCAGCGAGCACAGCTGATCCCTCTGTCCTTATCTTGAATCCTGAGCCTCCCCATATGTATTTTCTCTCCTTTTCAGCTGGAAAGAGGAGTGATAGAGCAGCTCTGGTGGGCATTGGACCTCCAGCCAGGGTAAAACCATCACAAGAGGCTGTCTGTGGAGCTCATCACAGCTTTCCCATAGACAGAGAGAAATGTTGCTTTCCTCAATTTACTCTCAGCTTTCACCTCACCTTGGAAATCTCAGCTATTGTGTTTCAGCACAGGGGATTGCTTCCAGGCCTGAAATACCCATCAGGCAAAAGAGGAGCCAAGAACTCAAGGCAGGTTTAAGAAAAACACCCAAAATAACAGTTTGGACAACAATGACTGTTTCCTTGCTTTCCTGAGCAGGATGTGTGTGTCTGCCCTTCTTAATGGGTAGATATGAAAAATAATCTCTTACACAAGTAAAAGAGATATCTAGACTAAATTTTCCTTGGTGTCTATGTGGGTGGCTTTGGAGGCTCTGACAAGGCCAGGTCCTACCCTATTTCTGTTGTAGATCCAGTGGAGCAGAGTCTGACTGGAGGCCTGTGACCAGCAGAGTTCCCCAGGGCTCTGTGCTGGGTCCAGTCCTGTTTAATATCTTCATTGATGACCTTGGTGAGGGAACAGCATCCACCCTCAGCAAGGACCTGATGATCCAAAGCTGGGAGGAGTGGCTGATGCACAGGACACTGAGCTGCCATCCAGAGAGACCTGGCCAGGCTGGAGAGCTGGGCAGGGAGAAACCAGGTGGGGCTCAACAAAAGCAAGTGGAGAGTCTGGCACCTGGGAAGGAAGAACTGCTGGAATCAGGACAGGCTGGGGGTGACCTGCTGGAGAGGAGCTCTGTGGAGAAGGACCTGGGGGTGCTGCTGGGTGACAGGGTGGCCATGAGCCAGCAGTGTGCCCTGGGGGATGTGACCACCCTGTTTTAGGCATGGAAAGGATTCCACAATCCTGCTGTATTGCATGGCCTCAGGGCTGCAGCATGGACCCTGCCCTATGCTGTTTACCAGTCTGGATGGAGCTTGTCCCTGCAAGCATTTAGCCTCAGGAGCTTGCTTTCACCTCCTGCCAACGCCTTGGGTGCAGCATTTAGCATGGATGGAGGGTCTGGAATCATAGAATCATAGAATCCCAGACTGGTCTGGGTTGGAAGGGACCCCAAGGATCAGAGAGCTCCAACCCCCCTGACACAGGCAGGGACATCAACCTCCAGGCCTGGAGCTACACAAGGTTGGAGTGGGAGGTGAGAGGGTTATCTAGAGAGAGTCTGCTGTGAGAGCCTCCCACCCAGCTTCTTTTTTCCTCCAAGAAAGAAGAAGGGGCCATACAGGCAGTACCACTTCTGTAATGCCTGGGAGATGCTGAGAACCACTCCTGCTGGTTTCCTTGGGAGCAGGACAGCATCTGCCACCACTCCTCAGCAATGGTGGGTATTTTTGGCAAGGAAATATGGCCAGACCTAGAAATTCATCAAGCTCTGCCTGCCCTGAATCCTTCAGCTCCACAACAGGCAGCAAAGCTTAGGGAGAGCAGCTGTCTCCAGATACATCCACCCTAGAAGCAAGGTCCACATGCCCAGGGAAAGCTTTGTATCTCTCTAAGCGTGGGGAAAGGAGACACACAGCAACCTGGGGAGGTGTTTTTCTTCTGTGAGAAGGGGTTAAAGCATCACCCTCCCATCTCTCCACCGCTGACAACCAGTTGGGAATTGGGTAATCATCAAATCCCAGCCTGGTCTGGGTTGGAAGGGACCCCAAGGATCAGAGAGCTCCAACCCCCTGACACAGGCAGGGACACCAACCTCCAGGCCTGGAGCTACACAAGGTTGCCCAGGGCCCCAGCCAACCTGGCCTTCAACACCTCCAGGGATGGGGCACCCACCCCCTCTCTGGGCAGCCTGTTCCAGCCCCTCACCACTCTCTCTGCAAAGAACTTCCCCCTGATACCTCATTTAACCCTTCCTTCCTTCAGCTTTAATCAGACAGGCCAGTTTCCCAGCTTTCTGCATGGTGAGGCACATCTCCAAGCCTGCCCCTTGCTCTCCTATCTGCTCTAGCATGGGCTGTGCTGTGCTGAGCCCTCCTTCTTACCCACACTGGTGCTGGGGACAAGGGCAGCCTCCCTGCTGAAGGAAGAGGCAGCTCAATGCCAGGCTGCAGACCTCCAGATGGATTTCAAGGCTTCCAGAGCATCCCATACCTGGGATTGGGTCCATTCCAGGGACCAAGTCCTGGCCCTGAGATCTCTTCTCTGCACTGTCAGAAGCTTTGGAATTGAACAAGGTGTCCTGGACCCCATGGGACCTATTCAGCAGCCTCATCCCATCACTAAAGGCCTGTCCCACTGCTGATGAGAAACGAGGCAGTAGCCAAGCAGCTGATGCACTGTGAGGTGCCCACACCCTTGCCTTCACCTCTGTGTCTACATCCATCCACTGTAAAAGCTCCTAGGTGATGAGGAAGCGGGGGAGAGCTGTCTTTCTGTGCTGTTTGCATGCCCAGCTCCTAACAGAGCTCCTGACAAAAGCTCCTCAGCACCACAGTGAGTCAAAGAACAGCATGTCTGGAGGAGTGAGTGACGTGGGAGCAGCCCTGGCTTTCCCCTGGCAGGTTTCTGCATCACATTATGGAGGGGATGAGTGTTTGCACCAGCTACAGCAGCAGAGTGCTGCAGGGACCTGGGAAAGGGCAAGCTCTGAGGGCACAGGCACCTGCAGTGGGTGGGGAGATGACTCTTCCTGGTCCTGCTGTAAGGACATCCCTGCACCAGCTGGGCAAAAAACATCACCAAGGTGCTGGTGCAAAGAGCCCTCCACCTCAGAGCAAGAAGCCCTGCATTGCTATCTCCATCTTATCTACATGAATCAGAGACACTGAATGACTCTCTTGAGGCTGGACATGGGGAAGTGGTGGCAGAGCTTGTTTTGAAGTCTCACCTAGACCACCTTTTCCCCAAAGACCTTCATGGACTTCTTCCCTTTTCTGCTTTCATACAGAATCTCACAGAATCACAGGGGTTGGAAGGGACCTCCAGAGATGGAGTCCAACCTCTCTGCCAAAGCAGGGTCCCTAGGACAGGGCACACAGGGAGGCATCCAGATGAGGCTGGAATCTCTCCAGAGAAGGAGACTCCACACCCCCCTGGGCAGCCTGGCCCAGGGCTCCCTCACCCTCACTGGGAAGAAGTTCTTCCCCAGATTGGGGTGGAACTCCCTGTGCTCCAACTTGAGGCCATCACCCCTTGTCCTGTCCCCACAGACACTGAGAGAGGGCTGGCTAATTCCCCCTGCATCCCATACCCAAGATATTTATAAACATTAATTAGGTCCCCCCTTAGTCGTCTTCTCTCCAGGCTGAACAGCCCCAGCTCCCTCAGCCTTTCCTCACAGGGGAGATGCTCCAGGCCCTTCAGCATCTCCAGAGCCTCCTCTGGACTCTCTCCAGGAGATCCCTGTCTTTTCTATCCCAGGGAGCCCAGCACTGGACACAACACTCCAGCTGGGGCCTGAGCAGGGCAGAGCAGAGGGGGAGGATCCCCTCCTGGGACCTGCTGCCCACACTCCTCCTGATGCCCCCCAGGATGCCATGGGCTCTCTCAGCCCCCAGGGCACACTGCTGGCTCATGGCCACCCTGTCACCCAGCAGGGCCCCCAGGTCCTTCTCCACAGAGCTCCTCTCCAGCAGGTCACCCCCAGCCTGGTTGAAGGCATCAGGCAGTGGGTTGAAGACAAGGTTAAAACTCACATGTGGGGATGAAAATGGTGGAATTCCCATCATTTGCTTGCAGAGCCATGGTAAATGGGACAGAAAGGTGCAGCTCTGTCCAATTTCATCCCCTCTTTACTCCCCAGGACCTTATAGATAGCAAGGTTCCCTGCATGCTGCCCAGGCCAAGCCCAACACCAGTCCAGCACTTTGGAGGACACCCATGAGCAGCACAGCTGTAGGAGATGGAGGGGACAGAGGGTCACACCTCATTTCCAAGCAACCCATGGCCACAGGCTTTGGATTGAAACCTTATAGGGCTTTGGGGTTGAGATGCAAATACCTCCTCTTCTAGCACAGGCATCCCCAGGAGCTGATATTAGATGCACCAGAATCATCCTGCACAGCCAAACAAAGGCATGTCCCCAGCTGCCACCAGCGTGGGAGTGAGCAGGCACTGGAGGGTGGCCAGGGCTCCCCAGCACCAAGCATGGCTGGCATCAGCAGCTCTGTCCTGCAGCCACCCTTCCCTGGGCTGTTTCCATCTCATCCCTTCCACAGCTGCTGGTTTACCCCCTGGATGTTGCCCCAGGAACATAAGCTTTCTGTGGGCAGACAGCATTGTGTGGCCTGTCCAGCTCACACAGAGGCACCAGCTCCCTCTTGTGGGCTTAGTCTGGTTCTCAGGGCTGGAAACCATCCAGGATTCCCCAGGAAAATGGTTTTATTTTGTTGTTCCCTCCTTCCATAACACAGAATATTCATCAGTGCACCAGACACAAAGGGTTTTGTGGAAAAGTGCCAACTTCCATCAAGTTTCCTTTCCTAGGCAGGGTTTTTTTGGGAGAGTTTTGCCACCTTTTTTAAAATTTAATTTAATTTTTCTCACTGAGGCTGAGATTCAAAGCAACTCATTTAGAGATGTAAATGGGTAGGTCCCTCTGATTCACTTGCTTTGAGCCTCTGGAGTGATTTGGGGGTCTCCATTGAGCCCTTCAAGCCTCATCTTTAATGCTAATGGGGAGGGGGAGTCACCCCAGAAGACCTTAGCTCTCTGCAACGTGGGGTGCAGGCATGGGCTGAGGCAGCCAGGTTTCAGATACATCAGTGAAGGCCACAGTGTGAGTCCCCAAAAATCACTGTAGTTAACAATGCTGGAAATCAAGTATGTTTTATGAAGTCAAAAGTAAAGAAAGAAAAGAATAAATGTTATAAAAACCCTCTGGATTTGCACCACAAACAAAACCATGGCTTGACCCCAAACATGGTCTGGGAAATGCTTCAGCTTCTGGCTTCAGTTTGGAAAACTCCTGGTTTCCCCAAAGAGCTTCAATATCCCCCTAAGCTGGATTTCCCTCATCATTTCCACCCAGGTCCTCAGCAGGGAGGTGTTATAAGCCCAGAGAGGTGACTGTCCATGCTACAACACACCCCTGTCCCTGCTGGGGACACACAGGTGGCTGTCCCCTTCTCCCTCCTCTCCAGGCTGTGTGACCCAGCAGGTCTCACTGGCATCCCAAAGATGCTGGACACCCCACCAAACAAAACACAGACCTCATCCCCTGCCCCAAGCCCTGGGGAGGGTTTGCAACACATCAGGGTCTGAAGCACGTCACAAAGGTGGTTTGGTGTTTTCCTGCCTCGTGTGTTACTCAGTGACGTGGGTGGCTGTGGGATGGATGGGGTGGATGATGATCTCAGGGGAGGCTTGGCTGCCTTCATCAGCCCTCCCCACCCATGGAGCACCCTCAGCAAGGAGAGCTGGGAGGAGTGGCTGATGCACAGGACACTGAGCTGCCATCCAGAGAGACCTGGCCAGGCTGGAGAGCTGGGCAGGGAGAAACCAGGTGGAGTTCAACAAAAGCAAGGGGAGAGTCTGGCACCTGGGAAGGAAGAACTGCTGGAATCAGGACAGGCTGGGGGTGACCTGCTGGAGAGGAGCTCTGTGGAGAAGGACCTGGGGGTCCTGCTGGGTGACAGGGTGGCCATGAGCCAGCAGTGTGCCCTGGGGGCTGAGAGAGCCCATGGCATCCTGGGGGGCATCAGGAGGAGTGTGGGCAGCAGGTCCCAGGAGGGGATCCTCCCCCTCTGCTCTGCCCTGTTCAGGCCCCACCTGGAGTGTTGTGTCCAGTGCTGGGCTCCCTGGGATAGAAAAGACAGGGATCTCCTGGAGAGAGTCCAGAGGAGGCTCTGGAGATGCTGAAGGGCCTGGAGCATCTCCCCTGGGAGGAAAGGCTGAGGGAGCTGGGGCTGTTCAGCCTGGAGAGAAGAAGCCTGAGAGGGGATCTGATCAATGGGGATCAATAGCTGAAGGGTGGGACACAGGGGGACATGGGCAGCCTCTTCTCAGTGTCTGTGGGGACAGGACAAGGGGTGATGGCCTCAAGTTGGAGCACAGGGAGTTCCACACCAATGTGGGGAAGATCTTCTTCCCAGTGAGGGTGAGGGAGCCCTGGGCCAGGCTGCCCAGGGGGGTGTGGAGTCTCCTTCTCTGGAGAGATTCCAGCCCCATCTGGATGCCTCCCTGTGTGCCCTGTCCTAGGGACCCTGCTTTGGCAGGGGGGTTGGACCCGATGATCTCTGGAGCTCCCTTCCAACCCCTGTGATTCAATGGTTCTATGCCCAGGGCACTTCAGCTCTCCTTTTTTGTAAGGTTTGATGTCTCCCTCCTGCTTCCATCCTCCCTCCCAGCACTCCTCAGCCTTGCCCACATGCACAGCTTGGTGCAGGGCTAAATTTATCGCCTGGGTTTTGCTGTTCAAGGCTGTTAGCTGCCAGTTCTGACAGCAGAGGAGAAAGGTGACAACCACACACAGTGCTGAGTCTGACTGTCCTACAGCCTGGCCCCGAAGGAGTCAGGTCACAACTCCCCCTGACGTCCATCTGATGAGTCCTTTAGGTATTTAAACTGCTAGTGATTACCAGCAAGCAGGCATTTATTAACCCATTTGTAATTGTTGCTTTATCTCAGTGCTGTGTGTGCCTGCCAGCTCCAGCCACTGAAAGGACTCTGTGTTTGCTTTGTGCTCCCTCTTCTGAGTGCCATTCTTGGGCATTTCTTTCTCCATGGACCTTTCTCTATGCCTTACACCAGGGGCTGTTAGTCCCTTGGGAGGACAACAGCCCTTTCTCCCCTCTCTGGTTGGGTATCCTCTCCCCAAATGCCTAAAATAATGCTGGGCCAAGTCTCTGTAGCATCTTTCTCCCATTCCCTGGACCACTTCCAGCTGACTCATCTACTTGGCACAGTGCAGTGCCCCAAACTGCTCAGCCCTGCTTTGTACTGGGGAGATCAAAAGGGCTCCTTCAGCTCGCTCCCATCACCCTCACATCTCTGAATGGGGTTGGAGAAGCTCAGTAGAGTCTGTAATGATGACAACACGTCGTTCCTTTCCACCCAGTGCATGTTAGGGTTAGGTTATGCTATATTAGGGTCCTCCAAGCACCTTTCAAACCCAGGGGTTCGATGCAGCTTTGCACAACGTCAGGGGTGATTTTCTGGCCAAGCCTCATCCGTGTGCTAATGACTTCCATCTCTCTGTGGGGCCCTAATTCCTGGCCAAAATTAGTGGGGAGGAATCACACCCAACCTCTTCTTCCTCCCCAGGTATCTCTGGTGTTTCAGAGAGGAGTAGTTGCCACTGGGGTAGCTTTGCACCACGGGAGGAGAGCAGTTTTCCATGTCCTTGAGATGCAGAGCCCTTTGGGTGAGGGAAGGAACGTTACATGAACCCTGGGGTACCAGAATGCTGTCCTACAGCAAAGGCAGACCAAACTGAAGGGGGGGAAAAATTAAACCAACCAACCCAGCCAGTTTTGCTTCAAAGCAGCAACAAAAATATCTACCCCACTGTGTTTTCCTGCAGGCTGTGGGGGACTCTGCCTCCACTACTGCAGGACGTGTGAATCCAACCCAATGAAATATTAATTACTGGAGCCTGTCCAACTGGGATTCCTCTGTGCTTTCAGAGAGCTGAATAATTCTGGCACAGAGGGGGGGGGAAACAAACCACCATCAGACAAGTAACCCTTTTTTTTTCTGTTTTCTTCTTTTTTTTATCTTTCTTCTTTTTTTTCCCTTTTCTCTTATTTTTTCTTCTTTCTTTTTTTTCTTTCTTCTTTTTTTTTCCTTTTTTCTTCTTTTTTCTTTTTTCTTTTTGTTCCTTTCTTTCTTTCTTTTTTCTCTTTCTTCTTTTTTTCCTTTTTTCTTTTTTCCTTTTTTCATCTTTTTTTTCTTTCTTCCTTTTTTCTTTTTTCTTTTTTTTCCTTTTTTCTTCTTTTTTTCTTTCTTCTTTTTTTCTTTTTTCTTTTTTTCCTTTTTTCTTCTTTTTTTCTTCTTTTTTCTTTTTTCTTTTTTTTCCTTTTTTCTTTTTTTTCTTTCTTCTTTTTTTCTTTTTTCTTTTTTCCTTTTTTCTTCTTTTTTTCTTTTTTCTTTTTTTCCCTTTTTTCTTTTTTTCTTTCTTCTTTTTTTCCTTTTTTTTCTTTTTTCTCTTTCTTCATTTTTTTCTTTTTTACTTTTTTCTTCTTTTTTCCTTTTTTCTTTTTTCCTATTTTTTCTTTTTTTTTCTTTCTTCTTTTTTTCTTTTTTTTCCTTTTTTCTTCTTTTTTTCTTTCTTCATTTTTCCTTTTTTCTTTTTTTTTCTTTCTTCTTTTTTTTCCTTTTTTCTTCTTTTTTTTTTCTTTCTTCTTTTTTTCCCCCTTTTTTCTTCTTTCCTTTTTTTAATGAGGAAATGTCATGTGAGGAGCAAATTAGAGCCTTTGAGCATTCAGGCTGAGGGACAGGGAGAGGGGGGGGGGGCTTGGATGACTTCAAGGTGAGAAGTGCAGATGACTAAACAGGCTATGAAAGAGCTTGGGATCTAATGAAGAGGTAAAGGGAGGTGCATCAAGCAGTGTGGCTCCTTCAGCCTGGAGATCTGCCCTCACAGCGTGGTGCAACTGTGAGGAGGAAGGGGGAAAGGAAAGGAGAAGTTGATTAATAAAAAGAGAGCTCACGTCTCCCAAGACTCCTGTTATGCAGCACTTCAGAAGAAGGCTTTCATCCAGAGCAGCCATGGGCATCAGGTCAAAGCAGGCGCTCTTGGCACGGCTCAAAGCCCCTTTTGTCCCCCTTGTTTACCAGGACTGGGCTTGAAGCACAGCGCAGAGCAGCATCCCTTGGCTGAGCAATGTTTTGCAGATTTAGAAGCTCAAGCTGACCAGAGTTTAAGCATTAAGCATTTCCATGCCCTTGCCAGAACAAAACTCCTCCAAATAAGTGCTGCTTAGGAGGAGGGAGAGGCATTCAGCAGCACCTCTGGCAAGGAGAAATCTCCAAGCTCTCATCATTGTCCATTATTTTTCAGCTTCCTTTTACCCTCATTTCTCTGCAGCCTCTGGAAACATCTACATGAAATACTCAGCCCTTCTAAAACCTGTATTCTTCTCTTAGAAGCCCCCTCCACTGTTCTCCACCAGCTCAACCCAAATGCTTTTCATTGCCCTGCGGTTGCTTTGGGGGATGGCTGAGGGACGGGTAGATGAATGGCTTGCTGGAAGATGCATTGCCAAGCAGTAGGTCCAGGGCAGTGCTAGCCCTGGGAAAGGTCACTTGGCTCAAACAGCAGCCACAAACCAGCAAGGCAACAGAAAGAAAGGGGGTGGCCCAAGACAGGTGCTGGAAATGGAGGTGGGGACAAAGACTGAGGATGAGCAGATGTGCACAGGCGTGTGCACAAGGGTGCAAGGGAGGAGAGTTGTGGTTGAGATCCACTGCAGGCTCAGGATTTTATCCACAGGACTGTCTTTTCCCCTTCCCCAGCATCAACCCTGGGAGTTTGCATGGTTTCCCTCCTGAGCAAGCATGGAGGGTTGTTATTTTTGCCCACCCCCTCCCTGCCCCCTTCCTGAGTCTGGAAGCTGCCACCATGTGACTCCAGGCTGCACCCAAGACAAGGCAAGATTGCAGGAGAAACCCCTCTCTGCATTCTCAAGACAGGCAGAAGCAGCATCTCCCTCTACCAAGCTGCAGGGGACAGCCTAGCATGGCTGCTTCTCCGTCCAGGTGCCAGGGAGGCAGGGCTCAGGCTTGAGAAGCAAGGGAGAAGTTACAGGTTGGGAGGCAACACGAGGCAGGAGGTGGTGGCCATAATACTTTATCTACTCTGCAGAATACTCGGTGTCCATACCCTCCTGGGGAAATCTGGCCATGTTCTTCAGGCCTTCAGGAGCTCCTTTCTCCCAGGTGAAGAAGGACACTGGTAGAGGACCCCCCTGCCATCTCATTGCCGAGCTAGCCTGGGTCCTGGGCAAGCACTCAGGTTGCACAAGAAGGTCTGACAGCAATATGAGGTGTAGGAAGCCAGGCCCAGGCTGAAGTTGTGGTGTGGGCAGGTCTCGGAGCACTTCTTGGTGATCCTTTTCCACAAAGACAAAAAGCCTTGACCAAAGAAGAGAGAGCAGCATTAGAAATGAGAGTTTGTTGACCGGTCCACACTCTTGTACAAGAGGGAGATGGGCCTCCACAGTCCTGAGGACCAGCACAGCCATTTACAACCACCCCAGTGCCACCCCAGCCAAACACTTCCTGGTGACCAACTACACAAGGTATTCAATAATCCTTCTGGGCATCAGCCCAGACCCTCACATCAAGAGTCTCTTAGGTGTACAGTGCCATCACAGAATGGCTTAGGTGGGTTGGGACCTGAAATGTTATCATGCCTGGATTGAAAGAACATTTCCAGATTTTTCTGCTTGAAGGAAAGGATTTTATTCCACTCCACATCTCTCTAGACTTTCTCACCCACCCTGACTACCTGCTTCTTGTCATCTCCTCATCTAGGTTGTCCTAATCTAAGTCTAATCAAGGTTCAAATGTATTTATCCTTCCTCTGAAGGAACTTCTCTTTGACCTTCATCTTCTCTCAGTGTCCCCTGCCTATGCCAAGCAGGAATAAAACAAAGGGTAAAGAAATCAGTCTCAATGTGTGATGGGGAGGAGGATTTCAAACCATGCAAGCTTCAGGACTGCCAGGCCGGACTAACAAGGGCTCCACCTCCCACATGTGCTTCCCCATGACTCCTCATCCCATCCATCAACAAAGCACAACCATAACAAGAGCCCACATCCCATTCCTGACTCCCCACTGAAGAACACACAGCCAGCACATACCGATTCCTACAGAGGCAACGTTGGTCACACAGTACTCATCCTTGTCTGAGCACTTCTTGGCCTTCAGACAGCTCCAGTTGCTTTGTTCCCAGTCACAGGTGTAGCAATATAGAGCATTTGCTGCAGGAGGACACAGAGGATATGGAAGATCACAGAATCACAGAATCACAGGGGTTGGAAGGGACCTCCAGAGATCATCAGGTCCAACCCCCTGCCAAAGCAGGGTCCCTAGGACAGGGCACACAGGGAGGCATCCAGATGGGGCTGGAATCTCTCCAGAGAAGGAGACTCCACACCCCCCTGGGCAGCCTGGCCCAGGGCCCCCTCACCCTCACTGGGAAGAAGTTCTTCCCCACATTGGGGGGGAACTCCTTGTGCTCCAACTTGAGGCCATCACCCCTTGTCCTGTCCCCACAGACACTGAGAAGAGGCTGCCCATGTCCCCCTGTGTCCCACCCTTCAGCTATTGATCCCCATGGATCAGATCCCCTCTCAGGCTGCTTCTCTCCAGGCTGAACAGCCCCAGCTCCCTCAGCCTTTCCTCCCAGGGGAGATGCTCCAGGCCCTTCAGCATCTCCAGAGCCTCCTCTGGACTCTCTCCAGGAGATCCCTGTCTTTTCTATCCCAGGGAGCCCAGTACTGGACACAACACTCCAGGTGGGGCCTGAGCAGGGCAGAGCAGAGGGGGAGGATCCCCTCCTGGGACCTGCTGCCCACACTCCTCCTGATGCCCCCCAGGATGCCATGGGCTCTCTCAGCCCCAGGGCACACTGCTGGCTCATGGCCACCCTGTCACCCACCAGCACCCCCAGGTCCTTCTCCACAGAGCTCCTGTCCAGCAGGTCACCCCCAGCCTGCCCTGATTCCAGCAGTTCTTCCTTCCCAGGTGCCAGACTCTCCACTTGCTTGTGTTGAACCTCATTTTCTTTCTCCCAAACCACAACAAGATGGAGACAAAATGCTCCCAGTCCCAGTCCCTGCTTGACTATCCAATGCACAAGGTGCAGGTTGGCTGAAAGTGATGAGCTGCAGAACCCAGCCCCAGCCCATCCTGCCAGGCTTGCACTTTTACACCCACATGTGCTCAGGCAGACACACACCTGATGATGGTGCAAGCCTGCCTCTCCTGCCCTGCACTCACAGTAATAGCATGATGGAACACAGGTACTGAGCTTGCTGGGAGAGAGGAAGGACAGGGTCCTCTGTAAGAGCCTCCAGTCATGTCCCAAGGTTTGGGGTCACCCTTCCTAGTTGCTGGAGACACAATAACAGAGATGATAGCCTAATTGGGCAGTAAGCATTGGCAGCTTATTCAACTAATAGGGGACCTCCATAGTCTAAAGAAGTCAGTCTCCCACACTTGTATCTTTGGGTGGGAGTGCAATGCCTTTGAAGGTGTATTTCACACTGGGTTAAAAAGGAATGGGGAGGAGAAAGGCTTTCCACTCCTCAGCTCTAAGACACACACAGTCTAACACTTCATTTTTACTGCCTAGGTTATCTAATGCAGAGTAGGGCAGTCTTCTTTTTGGCACTGAAGACAAGCTCCCTGTCCCCCAGGCCTTGTTAACACTTGGAAATCTGTCAGAATCACTATTCTGCTAAGTGAACACAACTGAACAGCAGAAAGGTATTCTTGGGCCACACTGGGACAGAAATAACTCTTCCAAAAAATTATTTCTCTGCACCAGACAATGTGGCAAATTTCCAAGCACTGGCAAACCCTGTTCCTCATTACAAAATGAGGATAACATGTATTCTCTCTGATTACTTAGCTGCCTTGTCCTTAGAGCCTATAAGATCCCAGGCTTTAAGAGGTCTCTGATTTAATTTGCAATCTCTCTAAGAAATAAATGATGTCTAAAATGCAACCAACACACCAAAATACATCTTCATCCAATGTCCAAACATAAGGCTGCTTAACCCATTTGGTCCACAAGCCAACTTCTCCCTAATTCCACAACTTTGTCCAAAAAAAAATAAATCTCTGAAATCAACAAGCTTCTCAAGTCTCCAAGATGAGCAGAGATCAGGGACAATCAGCAGGTGGCTGCACAGACAGATCATAGAATCACAGAATCACAGGGGTTGGAAGGGACCTCCAGAGATCATCAGGTCCAACCCCCCTGCCAAAGCAGGGTCCCTAGGACAGGGCACACAAGGAGGCATCCAGATGGGGCTGGAATCTCTCCAGAGAAGGAGACTCCACACCCCCCTGGGCAGCCTGGCCCAGGGCTCCCTCACCCTCAGTGGGAAGAAGTTCTTCCCCACATTGGTGTGGAACTCCCTGTGCTCCAACTTGAGCCCATCACCCCTTGTCCTGTCCCCACAGACACTGAGAAGAGGCTGCCCATGTCCCCCTGTGTCCCACCCTTCAGCTATTGATCCCCATTGATCAGATCCCCTCTCAGGCTGCTTCTCTCCAGGCTAAACAGCCCCAGCTCCCTCAGCCTTTCCTCCCAGGGGAGATGCTCCAGGCCCTTCAGCATCTCCAGAGCCTCCTCTGGACTCTCTCCAGGAGATCCCTGTCTTTTCTATCCCAGGGAGCCCAGCACTGGACACAACACTCCAGGTGGGGCCTGAGCAGGGCAGAGTAGATGTTGTAGGTCCATCACTGTCCCGTTGGGGCTGTTGGAAATGTCGTTGTGTGCAGCAGGAACCAGGTGCACAGCGTGGGGGAGATACTGTGCTATCGTCACTTGAAGCACTTCTGCATCCAGATTTAGAAATAGCCACAGCCTTGCACCATCTCAACTGACAAACTCACTGGGAAGTCTCTTAACAAAGGCACAACAGTGGCAACTGCTTCCTTTTTTTTTTTTTCCCTGTCTTGCTTTCATAAAAGTCCCAGAGCTCGTGGCTCTAGAGGGAAATTTCCCTGTGGAAAAGAAACATTTCACACATCCAAGCCAAGACTAGAGGTAAGAAACCCACCATGTCCTTCAACTGAACCCCTGCAAGAGCTAAGGCACCCTCTCCTGGGACTTCTTTCCTTGGCTATGATGCTTCCCTGGCTTTAAAGCACACAACTCTTCTTTGTCTAGTAGAGAACCATATTACCTCACCTTGATCTACGCACAGGATCAAAACCACCACAGCAAGGAGGGAGGCCTTCATCTTCTCCCAGTCGTCTCCACAGCCCAGGAAAAGCACCCACACCTGTGGACAGGATATATATCTTCCCTGCCTTTGGACTGAGTGATGATGAGGACAGCAATTTGGAAGGAGTGGGCAGGGATCATGCCTTATTTGAGAGGCTAGGAATGCATGTGGGTTGTTTCCTTACCTCGGCCTTGCCTTCAGGCTGGTCTGATGGGTCCAGAGAGGAGTGAAAGCACTAAGACAATTCATTCCATTTATTGCTTTTAATACTTTAATTTATCTATGGTCAGGCTAGCAGTGCTGCTGATGTCTGAGTGGGGGTTTGGTACTGTTCAGGGCCGATCTGATCATCACATCTGTGGGCAGATGAAGGCAGTGAAGGCAGGTACTCAAAGCAGATGGCTTCATCTGGGTGGATTATTGCCAGTTGAGTCTCCAGGCTTAGACCTGGAGAACTCCCTGTGTCTCCAGGCCTAGACCTGGAGAACTCCCTGTGTCTCCAGGCTTAGACCTGGAGAACTCCCTGTATCTCCAGGCCTAGACCTGGAGAACTCCCTGTATCTCCAGGCCTAGACCTGGAGAACTCCCTGTTTCTCCAGGCTTAGACCTGGAGAACTCCCTGTGTCTCCAGGCTTAGACCTGGAGAACTCCCTGTATCTCCAGGCCTAGACCTGGAGAACTCCCTGTATCTCCAGGCCTAGACCTGGAGAACTCCCTGTGTCTCCAGGCCTAGACCTGGAGAACTCCCTGTGTCTCCAGGCCTAGACCTGGAGAACTCCCTGTATCTCCAGGCCTAGACCTGGAGAACTCCCTGTGTCTCCAGGCCTAGACCTGGAGAACTCCCTGTATCTCCAGGCCTAGACCTGGAGAACTCCCTGTGTCTCCAGGCCTAGACCTGGAGAACTCCCTGTATCTCCAGGCTTAGACCTGGAGAACTCCCTGTATCTCCAGGCCTAGACCTGGAGAACTCCCTGTATCTCCAGGCCTAGACCTGGAGAACTCCCTGTGTCTCCAGGCCTAGACCTGGAGAACTCCCTGTATCTCCAGGCCTAGACCTGGAGAACTCCCTGTGTCTCCAGGCCTAGACCTGGAGAACTCCCTGTATCTCCAGGCTTAGACCTGGAGAACTCTCTTTATCTCCAGGCTTAGACCTGGAGAACTCCCTGTATCTCCAGTCTGGGGTAGATCTAGATTTATATCCGTGGTTGTCACTATAAAGAGGAAATGACTTATAATTTCCCATTTGCCTCTCTCCATATAAGGTGCTGGTTATCTACAAAGTCCTAAATGCTCTGCCTCATTGTTTTTGAGAGCAGCTGCAGCCAGAGAACAATGCCTTTGGGGTTCAGGTGCAGGAAAGGGGACACTGGAGGTTGGTTTCCAGCTTTGCCACATCTAAACAAAGGGGTAAATCCAATTCCAAGTCCTGCTAGGTACCAGTCAGATATAATAATGTTCTTAGCCTTTACAATTTCTCTGCATGTTTGCAATTTGGGTGGAGCTGAAGCTGATAATTTCAACCCTTCTGGGGCCTCTATTTGACTGCCTGTCCCACTTTTGCTCCAAAGGAAAGAGTTATCAGGAAGTTTGGTGCTGGATATCAGCAGACATCTCCATGAGTCACCACAAAGCAGGCCACCAAAGAGCAGAGAGGCCCAAGGAGGAGCAACCCCTTTGAATAAAGCTGCTTGGGAGATCAATCACCTGCTTGGTCCTTCCTTATTCACTCTGCAAGACTCAGTATCCAGAAAGGAGAATGACACATTCTAGGGTTTAGAAGATGGAGATGCAGAAGGAGAAGAAGCAGAGGCTCAGGAAATATATGGAAGAAAGATTAGATGGATGAGGGGAGGGCTAAAATGACCTGAGGCCAAGATTGGTTTCTGGGCAAGAGATCAGCCAGATGAGCAAGTGTCCACAAAGCCTGACACCCTGGGTCATGCTCTTCAGGGACACATCAAGCATCTGATGGGATTAAGCATTGCTCATCACAGTGAGGCCATGGCCAGAGGAAGTTCAAAGGGTCACCAAAACCCACAATTTCTTCCTTTTCCAGGAACAAATAAAAGGGGTGGGAGGGAGATTATAAGGGCAAGTGGAGTTTTTGATTGATTTGGAGATACTTTTGAGGTTCCTGACACCAGCATTAAACCCCTGGATCTGCCAATGGAGCTGAAGCAAAGCAGGATTAGCAGGATGGTGAAGTCAAGCCTGGTAACTCCAGGAGCACCAACCATTCCTCCCCAGTGGACATACACCTTCTGGGTGTGGAGAGGATAAACCACCTCGCTTGCCAAAGAGGTGAAATTCTGCCAGACTCAGGGACTGCATGCCACCCTGGATGCCAGAGAAGGTGTGTCAGTCCTCCCAGATAGCACAAGGCAGCAACAGAAGAGCTAGACCTATTCCAGAGAATAAGGGTTGCTCAGTGTGATTCAGTGCACGGTGTCCTCCTGCATGGATGATGACTCTTTGAGGTGGGGGGGTGGTGGTGGGAGGTGGTGGTGTCTGGAAATCAGCCTGGGAAGCCAAGGCTCAGCGTCCTGCAGCAGCTGGAGCACCTTGGCAAAGCTCTGCACTAACAAAGCAGTTGGCTTTAAGCAGATTTGACTGTTCTTTTGAGGAAGCAGGGCAACAAAAAAGAGTTGTGTTTCTCTTCAGCACCAAAACCAAGGTGAATTCATGATGGTTTTACATTTTTTTAAGGGAAATATGTCTGGCTCAGTTTATTCCCTCCATTCCAAGGACCAATGGCATGACTGCCTCTTCACACAGAGCTGGAGAGGAGTCCCCTGGTTCAAGAACTGAAATCTGCTCCTCAGTGACAGCAGAAAGATCTGCAAGGACACGGGAAGTGGTCCACCACTGGTCCACTCCAGGAGTGGTTTGACACACAAGGGTGATGATGGACAAGAGTGCACAATGGGCTGCTTGGCACTTTGAGGGTTTGCAGGGGCCCATTGAGGCAGATAGTTGGGAAGTTACCATCCTGGCCTCAGGTATGTCTGATGCATAGGTGTGAGGTGTGGGACTGCCATGGCTGGCATTTCCTCAGAGGCACATGAGAGACCAAGGATGGTGGTGTCACCTTGGGTGGCCAAGCTGACATGGAAGGTGTATTTGGTTGGGTCAGGGCAGAGAGCTAGAAGAAAAGATGCCCCATGGTCCAGCATTGCAGAGCAGAAATGAGAGCACAGCTGTAGCAGTAAATGTGCCCAGGACAGGGCAGAGGCCAAGATCTGGACATCAACAGGACCTCTTGTGAACAGTCCTTTGTGCTGTCCTCAACAACCCCATGCAGTGCTCCATGCTGGGGGGAGACTGGCTGGAGAGCTGTCAGGCAGAGAAGGACCTGGGGGTGTTGGGTGACTGCAGGCTGACCAGGAGCCAGCAGTGTGCCCAGGGGGCCAGGAAGGCCAATGGCATCCTGGCTTGTGTCAGACACAGGGTGGCCAGTAGGTGTGGGGAGGGGATTGTGCCCCTGGCCTGGGCACTGGTGAGGCTGCAGCTGGAGTGCTGGGTCCAGTTCTGGGCTCCTCAGCATCAGAAGGACATGGAGGTGCTGGAGCGAGTGCAGAGAAGGGCAACCAGGCTGGGGAAGGGGCTGGAGGGCAAATTCTCTGAGGAGCAGCTGAGGGAGCTGGGGGTGTTGAGGCTGGAGAAGAGGAGGCTGAGGGGAGACCTTATCACTGCCTACAGTGACCTCACAAGAGGGTGCAGAGAGGTGGGCGCTGGTCTCTTCAGCCAGGGGCCAGGAGCTGGGACAAGGGGCAATGGGCTCAAGCTGCCCCAGGGCAGGGTCAGCTCAGCTGGGAGGGAGAAGTTCTTCCCTGGCAGAGTTGTGGGGCTGTGGAACAGGGGCCTGGAACAGGGTCTGGAACAGGGGCCTGGAACAGGGTCAGGGCCTGGCACAGGGTCAGGGCCTGGCATAGGCTGCCCAGGGAGGGGGTTGAGTCCCCACCCCTGGGTGTGTTTAACAGACAGGGAGATGAGGTGCCCAGGGATCTGGTTTAGCACAGGACAGGAATGGTTGGACTTTATAATCTTAAAGGTCTTTTCCAACCTTGTGACTCTGTCTCCTCTGTTCTTTTCCAGACATTGCAAGGGACACTAGTGATTGGCCCACGTTAGAACCTCGCCAGGGAATGTGCTAACAATTAAAATGATTAATTAATATGTTGTGGGTGATGCCCTTCCAGACCAGGGATGTTCCTAGGAATTGTTTATTTCCCTAGCTTAGGTTCAGCCTTGGAAGTCAGACACTTGGGAGGCATGTGAATCACATCCTTCAGGAAGGGAGCTTGGTCCCTGATTTTTACTCTTGGCTGTGCATGACACAACTGTGTTGGAGATGGGCAGTAAACAGAGCTTTGTTTGGCTGCCTTCTGCAATGTTCTGAGTCTTCCTGGCTGTAGAACAGAAGTCAGAAGTCAATGAACACAAGGCAGCCAGGGATCTGCTCATCTGGGAGCCTCATCCTGGGTTCTTCTTATGAAGGGCTTCAGGACAAGTGTCCACACAAGGAACCACAGGAAGAAGAAGGGTCAAAACCATTGTGGCTTGGTCTCATGGGATCTATTCCTTTTATTTGCCCTGAAGTTTTTTAACTACTCAGCTTCCTTGAGGTCAGAGCATGACATGTGACTTGTCACTTCTTAGGTCACAGCTCAGAAGGTTCCCAAATATTTCCAACATCATCCCAGTCTGTACCCATTGCCACTTCCCACCCACTTGTGAGTACACATGGGGCTGCAGGAGAGAAGAGGTTCTCAGCACCAGGTATGCTTGTGCCACCTGGGACTTCTCAGCCCTAAATAAAACCCAGTGAAGCAAAGGCAGAATCTATCCTTGTCTTGTTCCCCATCCTTCATTTTGGGTGGGAGTGCAGGGGAGGAAGGTGAAAGGAAACACAGTGCCACATGCCTTGCTTTGGAAGAAGGGGCAGCTCTGTGTGAGAACCTCTTGAGTGACCCTCCTTGGGTCCAGTGACAGTGATTTTTTTTTCTCTTCTGGCTCTTTCCCTCCACCTTTCTCTTTTTCCCTTTGGATATACTTGTGTTTGGTCCTCCAAGGCTCATTCTCTGTCTCCTTGCTGGTTGTAACCTCTCTTAAATCAGGACATCAAGGCCACCATCACCATCCCCCTCACACATCCATTCCCACCTCAGACCTTCACAGATATTTCAGCCATTAACTCCCAAGGAAGCCAAAGGGAGCTCAAAGCTAATCCCACCCATGCATTTACTGCAAGCTAACATGGGCTTGAACCCTTTTGCATGCCAAATCACAGAAGGACTTGAACCCTGTGGGTGCTCCAACCCAACCTGCAATGCACTCCCCATTCCCACCTGCTGTAAAGGTAGCCAGGTACTGGCCATGGAAGTCCCACCATGTGGCAGGGATACTTAGATTCAGGAACACAGCACAAGCAGCCTGAAGCCAAGTTACACAAAGGTGTTGAAATCCTTCTGAGAACATACCCTTTGGCTTCCTCTCAAGCAGGGCAGGGAAACGGTGCCCCAGGGGCAGCCCAAGTCTCTGGTTACCAGAATGAACAGGTTTTATGGTGTTTCTGGGACTCCTGTGTTGCCCAAACCACAGCTAGATCTGAATTAAGTCATATAAGGGCCATACCTGTAGTTGGGGAGCATGAATAGAGGTATCTGGCAGTGAGGTTCAGGTGTCAAAAGCTTCAGAGGAGGTCACCACCCTGCCAGCTGCCCTGGGGCTAGAACCATGCTGCAGAAGAGCTGTCATAGAGTCAGCTGTGCCTATACCAACAACAGAGGCTCTGGTTTCAAGGGTTGTCCCACAGTTGTCCACACTGTTTAATTGCCAGCATGCACCTTAGAACAGATATGGCCTGAGAAACTAGGACCAGCCCTGACAGTTCCAGATCTACTTTTCCTTTGCTATTTTGGATTCAGCCACCTTATTTTGGAGGTTGAGAGCTCAGCTTTACAGGTGGGCACCAGCTGATCCCAGGCCCAAGAACTGCCAACATGGCATTTCACTTGCTGAAACACCTTCCCCACACTGTCCCAGAGCTTGTCAGGACCAGAGTGGTGACAGCATACTATAATACCACCACTGGAGATGCAAATTCATTTCTATAAGCCTTAAGACATTTCTGCTTGGCTGAAGCAGTAAGAGACACACACACTCTAAGCTGGGGTTGTGCTGATCAGGGTGCACCCTCCTCCCACTCACCTCCACTGGTTTAGCAGTCTGTAATTGCATGAACAACCTACCTGACCACACTGCTTGCAAAACCCCAGCCTCACTGTGAGTCAGCACTCAACAAAAGAAGGGGATAAGTAACAAACATCTTGAAAATTCATTGGGTTTTTTTTTTTAATGGGAGAGGCATGAGAAGCTATAGGAAAAAAAAAACCCCACCCCACCAAACCAAACTGAGAGATCTCTTCTCCATCAAGCCCAAGCTAGCTTCAGACTAGCCTTGCCATGCCCTGAACATCAGCTGGTTAGAAGATGCTGTGGGGATAGATGGGTAACATGACTGCAGGTCCTGGGAGACCAGGATGGGTTCAAGAAGAAGCTTGCATGGGTTATTCAACAGGAACATCATCACAGCCCAGTCCAGAGAAGGGTCCTGGTAGCACCAATCACAACTGCAGTTCCAAGCAGTGCTAGAGAAGGTCTCATCCTACAAGCCTCACTGGAGTTGCAGTTGTCATGCTCACAGCATTGAAAAATGTTTTGAAACACCCCACACTCTGACACACATCTCTTGTTGATCAGCTTCAACTGGTGAGTGCCTGCATAAAAAAAGCAAATAAAGCCAATCCATGAATGTTCCAGGGACAAATCCTTCCTTTACTGTGCAAGGAGTGAGACCACTCAAGTCTACATGGGTTATGGTGTTCATATCAGGGACTGGAACAGGCTGCCCAGGGAGGGGGTTGAGTCACCATCCCTGAAATCATAGAATCATGAAATCACAGGGGTAGGAAGGGAGCTCCAGAGATCATCAGGTCCAACCCCCCTGCCAAAGCAGGGTCCCTAGGACAGGGCACACAGGGAGGCATCCAGATGGGGCTGGAATCTCTCCAGAGAAGGAGACTCCACACCCCCCTGGGCAGCCTGGCCCAGGGCCCCTTCACCCTCACTGGGAAGAAGTTCTTCCCCAGATTGGGGTGGAACTCCTTGTGCTCCAACTTGAGGCCATCACCCCTTGTCCTGTCCCCACAGACACCAAAAAGGGGCTGCCCATGTCCCCCTGGATCCCACCCTTCAGCTATTGATCCCCATTGATCAGATCCCCTCTCAGGCTGCTTCTCTCCAGGCTGAACAGCCCCAGCTCCCTCAGCCTTTCCTCCCAGGGGAGATGCTCCAGGCCCTTCAGCATCTCCAGAGCCTCCTCTGGACTCTCTCCAGGAGATCCCTGTCTTTTCTATCCCAGGGAGCCCAGCACTGGACACAACACTCCAGCTGGGGCCTGAGCAGGGCAGAGCAGAGGGGGAGGATCCCCTCCTGGCACCTGCTGCCCACACTCCTCCTGATGCCCCCCAGGATGCCATGGGCTCTCTCAGCCCCCAGGGCACACTGCTGGCTCATGGCCACCCTGTCACCCAGCAGCACCCCCAGGTCCTTCTCCACAGAGCTCCTCTCCAGCAGGTCACCCCCAGCCTGTCCTGATTCCAGCAGTTCTTCCTTCCCAGGGGCCAGACTCTCCAGGTGGGGAATATGTTTAAAAGATGGCCAAGTGCTTAGGGATATGGTTTAGTAGAGGTCAGGTACAGCTGGGACTTGGTCTCAAAGGTCTTTTCCAACCTAGTGATTCTATGATTAACTGCCCTCTGCCTTGCTATTCAAGCAAAGAAACGACTGGGTTGGAACCCAACACTATCAACATTTTCCCAAAGACCCCAGAAAGGGGGAAAGGACACAGACCCACTGAAAGCAGGGTTGGGACACACAAGAGTGATGGGAGGACACAACCCAGGCAACTTGATAGCACTTCAGAGCAGTGGGACTCACCAGTACCTTTATTCTCAACTGTAGTCAGGCAGGCTGTGTCATTTTTGTTACAAAGGACAGATGTCAGGCACTGATCATTCCTAGTCTGGTTAGAGCAGGTGTAGCACTTCAGTGAGTTGACTATAGGAGAGGAACATAAATGATTTGCATGAGGTTAAACCCAAGAAACCCCTTCTCAGCTGGACCCATTCCCATCCTCTTGCAGGCCACAGAACCTACAGAGATAGTGGATTGGTCTGAGCCAGTTACACCCCTTCTGCTTGTCCCACAACCCCAAATTACTAAAGACACTATGGAAAACCCCCCTCCTTCCAGGTGAGTGGCCAGCAGAGGCTTTCTGCAGACACTGATATTCAACTACACCAGGACAATTTGTTACAGGACCAGAGGTGCAGTGAAGGTGGCACTCAAAGCTGAAACACAGCCCCATCCAAGAAGTGTCACATCAGCTGTAGATGTCAAAGAATGATTTGGCTTGTAGAAAAAAAAAAACAACCCAACACAAAAAAAGCCCCAAAAGATTCTTTTTTGGCAGTGTGAGATGGGAATGGTGAAAAGCAACAGATTTTATCTTGCTCTGTGGGAAGCCCAAGGCTGGAGGACATCTGCAGCACAAGTCCTTTGGCAGCTACAACAGCACAAAAGAGAGGAAAAGCTGACCATTATCTGCTGACTTCTTAAAGACCACTGGACTTAGAAGTTACTGATGTACTTCTCCCCCCTCACCACCAAAAAAAAATAAGCCAGCCCTCTCTATTCCAGCCTAAGCTTTGTAATAGTCCTGAACAACTCACCAACTCCCATGCAGAGGACAGCAGCCAGACACACCATCAGCAGAGCCCTCATCTCTGCTCTTCTCTATCCACAGTGTCTTCCAGGAAAGCAGCTCTCAAGCCTGTGCAGATGGAAAGGCTGGTCCTGAGCTGACACAGAGCTCAGTCCACACTCCACACAGTGTGAGCAGCCCAGACCTGGGAGCTGACACCTCCTTGCAGAGCCTCAGAGGAAGCCAGTGCTCACACCTGCTGCCCAAGTCAGGGTGCCTGGCATTTTCCTGAGCAGATGTTACACAATCCCTCAAGTGTCAAGGCAAGGGGAAAGCAGTTGCTACTGACAGCAGCTGTTCCTCTTTGTAAGAGTGGACAGGAAGTGGGAACCAGCCTAGGAGGAAGCCTAGGAGAGGGGATGGGGACTCTTAGACTTGCATACTGTGCATTGGTCCTAGAGAAAAGGGAATATGCATGCTGAGTCCACCATAGAATCACAGACTGGTCTGGGTTGGAAGGGAACTCAAGGATCACAGAGCTCCAACCCCCTGCCACAGGCAGGGACACCAACCTCCAGGCCTGGAGCTACACAAGGTTGCCCAGGGCCCCAGCCAACCTGGCCTTCAACACCTCCAGGGATGGGGCACCCACCCCCTCTCTGGGCAGCCCGTTCCAGCCCCTCCCCACTCTCTCTGCAAAGAACTTCCCCCTCAGATCTCCTCTAACCCTTCCCTCCTCCAGCTTCACTCCAGCCCCCTTGTCCTGCCAGGCTCTGCCCTTTGAACAAGCTGATTCCCCTCCTGTTCCTCTGCTCCCTTCAGGGACTGGCAGGCTGCAATGAGGTCCCCCCACAGCCTTCTCTTCTCCAGGCTGACCCAGCCCAGCTCCCTCAGCCTCTCTTTGTAGGGGAGGTGCCTGGAGCGTCCTCTGCCCCTGAGGATAGCCAGCATTGAACAGCTCACAGCCATACTATTAAAATCCCTTACCCTTCAAACAAGATGTCCACAACTAGAACAGGGGCCTGGAACAGGGTCAGGGCCTGTGATGGGCCTGAAACAGGGGCCTAGCACAGGGTCAGGGCCTGAGACAGGGTCAGGGCCTGGCACAGGCTGCCCAGGGAGGGGGCTGAGTCCCCACCCCTGGGTGTGTTTAACAGACAGGGAGATGAGGTGCTCAGGGATCTGGTTTAGCACAGGACAGGAATGGTTGGACTTGATGATCTCAAAGGTCTTTTCCAACCTGGTGATTCTGTAACTAAAAGCAATGAAGGAGGACATCACAGAGGAAGCCTTGACTGAACCACAGCTTGTTAGACCACAGACTACATGCTAAAGTGCAAAGATACTCACCTCTTTGCTCACCAAGATCCTGTTGTGGTGAGCTCACCAAGACCACACATACTCTAGACAAGGACAAAGGTGGAGCTGATGGCCCCACGTGAAGGGCTGATGGATGAAACAGAAAGCTGGGTGGGACATGAGGCTGCAGCCATCCCCTGCAGGGTCCCAAGAGAGAAGGAAGAGAAGCATAATGGGGAAAAAAATAAGCCAAACCCAAACAAAAAACCAAACATGGGATTGTGTCATGAGAAGCCCAACCTGTTGGGTGACATCCCCTCACCACCTTCAGATCTCAGCACCCTGGAAAGGCAGCCAGCAGAATTTGCTTCTGCAGGTACTCAGGGTCAACCTATGCATGTGTTTGCAGGGAATCTTTGTACATGCAGAAGTGGGGACAGTACTGGGCCCAGGAACATACTGGAGAAAGGATGGAGGAGATTTAACCCTCCTGTTCCATTTCCAGCTAAAGAGGGGTTTGCACCACCAAAAATGAACTATGGGAAGTCAGGAACTGTTTCTACTGCCAAAAAATGAAATATGAACCCTAATTCAAGCTGGTTGCAGTAATTGCCACCCCATTCTCTTCCACTTGAAGCAAGCAGAGCCTGCAGGAATTGAAGAGTTCAGCTAAGAGCTAGAAGGAAGGGATGAACACAGAGCAGGTTGAAAAAGAAACCAAAACACAAGATGCAAAACCCAAAGAGCTCATTCATGTATAGGTGACCTCTGAGAAGAGGTTAGACCATTCCTTGTTTGAGATCTTGGTGGATAAGTAACCTCTGTTTACAAGAGAGGCAGTTTGTATGCAAACCACCAAACTAGAAACACAACATTTTTATTTGTGGGTTTTTTTTTAAGGCAGCAGCTGTCTGCCTCACCCTCCCTCCAACAACACAGGGCAACCAGTAGAAGCTACCTCATTGTCCAGAGACTTTGCATCATGACCTTCTCAGGCTCAGGAGCAGAAGAATGAATTCATGAGGTCTCCTGGAACAGTTACTCAAAGGCTGGAATTTTCTGAGCCAAGACAATGACTCATAATTGCAGTTTAAGCCAGACTTGGATTAAGACTGTTAAGTATTAAGACTTGGATTAAGACTATTAAGTAATTTATTGGAATTCTTGATGCACCATCTCTCAGGGGCTCAGGATTAAAGTCTCAAGAAGCCATTCTCAGAGCTCAGAAGAAGCTTCCCAAGCTGAGTTCTTCCTATTTCTTTATTTCCTTTTGAATAATGCACATGCTCAGCTGGCCAAAAATATCACTACTGGAGCAAAAAAAACCCACCACAGAGGAAGAATCAGTCTGTGCCACCCACTCATCCCCTATGCAACACCCATACTGGACAGGCATCCCCCTTCCACAGCTGCATGGAGCAAGTGCCAGGAGTTCTGCTTCACAGGGCACAAACCTACTATCCTGGAGTTTTCTCCTTGCCTTGGAAGCCCCCTCCTCTGCCCCCCCCCCCATTCAGCTCTCCTTCATTTTTATCATAGAAGTCCAGTTTTTCATAGCTTCATTGTTTGCAGACACTCTCTGGCATCAGCATCACTGCACTTACAAACACATGACAAGGCCACCAAGATGCTCAGAGGGCTGGAGCAGCTCCCCTACAAAGAGAGGCTGAGGGAGCTGGGCTGGGTCAGCCTGGAGAAGAGAAGGCTGTGGGGGGACCTCATTGCAGCCTGCCAGTCCCTGAAGGGAGCAGAGGAACAGGAGGGGAATCAGCTTGTTCAAAGGGCAGAGCCTGGCAGGACAAGGGGGCTGGAGTGAAGCTGGAGGAGGGAAGGGTTAGAGGAGATCTGAGGGGGAAGTTCTTTGCAGAGAGAGTGGGGAGGGGCTGGAAGGGGCTGCCCAGAGAGGGGGTGGATGCCCCATCCCTGGAGGTGTTGAAGGCCAGGTTGGCTGGGGCCCTGGGCAACCTTGTGTAGCTCCAGGCCTAGAGGTTGGTGTCCCTGCCTGTGTCAGGGGGGTTGGAGCTCTGTGATCCTTGGGGTCCCTTCCAACCCAGCCCAGTCTGGGATTCCATCACTAACATCTGTCCCATTGGAGCTTGTTTTACAGCAGCTTGAAGGTGGCTGACTGTTGATGGACACATTAGAGCTGTGGAAACCCAGGGAGCTCCTTAAGCACCTGTTTTATTCATGCCAAACCACTGCTGGGATCTTCTCTTCTGCTAAACCTGCCTCCATCCCTTGTGTTCAGGAGCAGAGGGTCCAAAGCACAGCAGGCACTGAGGCAAAACTGAAGTGTTGTTGGAACCTGTTCCTCTCACCCTGAGAAAAGCATTTGCTCTTCAAGTTTCTCTTCTATTTTTCCCATATATATATATATTTTTTTTTTCCCCTTTCAGTTTTTGCAACCTCAGGTCTCATGGGAAGAAAGGAGGGGAGGAAAAACCCTCTGGAAAGCCTTAGAATTTCTCTTCACACCCACCCCCCCATCAGGGATTTCCCACCTCTCATGTGTCAACCAGTCTACAACTGGTTTGTTTTTCCCCTTAATCTGATCACTCCCCAGGAGGGGGGGGGGGGGGCAGATACAGAGTCTAAGTAGCAGTTCAACAGCAAATGCTCCTTGCTGAGGAGTTTCTCTCCCCCACAGCCCCCTCTCTGCACCAATTAAGATGAATAAGCCAAAACCCCACCTCTCCAAACCACCTAGGGGTAAGCAAAGGCCCTCTCATTAAGCAGATGACAGACCAGCTAAGCTGCTTTGATGGCTGCCCTTCCTCTGATCACCAGCCAGTAACTCTTCTCCCCCCCCCAGTGCAGCCCTGATGGGCAGGAGAATGGTACTGCCAACCCCAACCAGGATGGAAGGTGACTCTGGGCATCAGGAGGCTGCTGCACTCTTTCATCAATGAGGATCAATAATCTGCTGGCTGCTTATCAAGAGCCCAACTCACCCTCAGGAGAGAGCATGATGGGAGAAGGTTTCTGATGAGCTTGACTTGTTCCAAGGGCTTTAGTGTCTACAGAAGGTGCCAACATCTCCATCACCATGGAACAAGCATGGATGAAGACCCAGCAGAGGCTCCAGCTGCTCCAGGAGCTTGCTGTTCAGGTAGAGAGGTATTGCTCATACACACCCTCAAGCTATACATTGAGATGGTTCTACACCTCCTTCAGCCACAAGCTCCTACCACATCCCTCTGAGGCTCAGCAGGCACGTGTTGAGTTGAAGATGAAGTTCTGAGAGTCTCATGGAGTCCATCAAATGCCCAGATGTGGGGATGATTAACCCCCACACAGAGCAGGGCTGGAGGGGAGCAGCCTAAGAGGGATGAGTTGGTTGCTTCAGCTATTTTTGGGAGGTTGTTATAGAGAGGCTTGGAGGTAACACAGCAAGAGGACAAGCAGCTGGTTACAAGGGAATTTCCCACCAGATATAAATATGGAAAATAAGAGTTTTCTGGGGAAGTGATTGACTGCCACAACAGGGACCCTGAGATACAGTGGAAAAAAAATCTCCCTCCCTGGAAATACTGAAATCTGGCTGGAGAAGGCAACCCAATCAAAGCTGGCCCTCCTTTGAGGGGGAAGGTGGACTTGAACCCTCCAGAGACCTCCCCCAGCATCAGAAGTTCTAGCAAGAGGCTGGGCATGGGTAGCAGATGCTAAAGCAAGACAAGAGGAACTTCTCATTGCCTCCTACCACCCAGAGAGCCACTCCTACTGTGACCCTTACCAAACAGCCACAGTATCACTGTTGTCCTTATGCCCTCACACCATGCAGGACATCCCCAGCCTGCAGGCAAGGAGATAAACTGTCCAGTGCCAAGAAGAAGGCTTTGGAGTATTTTTAAAGCATCCTTCTGTAACTCAGAGCAGCCTTAAACCCATATCCCAGTACCAGCATGAGCAGCCAGCTTTCTAACTGGTAAGTTTGCCTCCCACTAAATGCAAAGAGGCTTTTCTGAAGAGCACATGAGTAACCCAACAAGTCAGAGGGGAAGGTGCCACTTCTGGTTTTGCCTGAAACCAGATCTTCCCTTTTTGTAATAGTGTTTTTTTTTTCTTTTCCTTCTTAAAAATAAAAAGGAAGCAATTGAAAAGAAAAAGTGCTAAGCCTTTTTTAAGCTTTTGCCTTGGAATTTCACTGGTCAAATACTGGGGGGAAAAAAAATCTAGTTCCTTGATTTTAGGCTACAACATGTGTTGGGCATCAAATCTCAGACTTTTGTGAGCCTACAGAGAAGGCAGCTCATGGGAGAAGCAAGTTGAAAACATCCCTGGAAGGGCCAAGGTAGGATTCATCTGAGCATGCCAGTATTGCTTGGAGTCACCAAAGAACCCCAAACTGGTGGGCTGGGAGATCTTGCTATCATAAGGGTCTATGAGAGGCCATGATCACAGAAATCACAAGGTTGGAAAAGACCTTTAAGATCATCAAGTCCAACTGTTCCTGTCCTGTGCTAAACCAGATCCCTGAGCACCTCAAATCCTGCTCCACAGGGTCCTGAGCAGTGGAAAAATCCCTGTCAAATTGGCCAGACTGCTGCTTTGTACCACCACCAGCATGGTGCCTTATCATCAATGATAAGGAGCTCAGTTCTCCAACCTCAATCTCACTTGCTTGTGGCTGAGGGCCAGGAGAGCACTACCCAGACTTAGCCTCCCCTTTAAGCTCAGCCATTCCAAAACACATGGTGTTATTCACCCCAGGATGGGTTTTTATACCTGGTGAGACACAAACTCTTCACCTTCCTTTTGCCTCATGCCTCTCATATACTTGAGAAGGCTGTGGGGGGACCTCATTGCAGCCCCCCAGTCCCTGAAGGGAGCAGAGGAACAGGAGGGGAATCAGCTTGTTCAAAGGGCAGAGCCTGGCAGGACAAGGGGGCTGGAGTGAAGCTGGAGGAGGGAAGGGTTAGAGGAGATCTGAGGGGAAAGTTCTTGGCAGAGAGAGTGGGGAGGGGCTGGAACAGGCTGCCCAGAGAGGGGGTGGGTGCCCCATCCCTGGAGGTGTTGAAGGCCAGGTTGGCTGGGGCCCTGGGCAACCTTGTGTAGCTCCAGGCCTGGAGGTTGGTGTCCCTGCCTGTGTCAGGGGGGTTGGAGCTCTGTGATCCTTGGGGTCCCTTCCAACCCAGACCAGTCTGGGATTCTATGAACACAGGGGTCAAGACATGCTTGGCAGCTCCTGTCTGCTGCTTGTGGGTATACCTTTGACAGAAAAGTCTCACCACTGCTCAGGTTGATTTAGATGCCTGTTTTAGGAGGCAGTTGCTTCACTAAAACAATCATGAGCTCCTGGGGCTTGGAGAAACCAACAAGTTAGAGTTTCCTAAGTTGGCACATCTCAGTCAAGGAGGGGTGCAGATATAAAATAAACCAGCACTGGCTTCACCCAAGTATTTCTCCCCCCTCATAGAATCCTAAACTGATCTGGGTTGGAAGGGACCCCCCAAGGATCACAGAGCTCCAACCCCCCTGACAGAGGCTCATGTTTATCACAGCCCTGTTAATGTGCAGCAGTGGTGGTTCAGTTTTACATAGAGACACTTAACAAGCAAAACTGGGTTTTGAAACTTAAAGGCAGGCTTCCCTGCTTGAGGGCAAAGGATTCCTACCAAGCCTAATCCCCTGCAGCCAACTGAGCACACACAGAGCCCATTCTAGAGGCTGAGGCCTGGCTCAGAGCTCTGCACATCAGCTCACAGCAGAACCACAGCTTGGATGAGCTGCACAAAAAACCCCTCATCCCTGATGCTTAAAAAGAAGGAGGAAAAAAAATCCCTTTCAGCTCTCATGAGGTGTGTTTGAAGTACCTGACTTCCAACCAAAAGAGCAATAAACACAACAAGTTGTTGTGTTGTGTGGCTGCAAGTGAACACATGGGAAGCACCAAGAGCTTTGGACTAGAGTGACCTGAACATCAGCCCTAGAAAGCCAGAAAGCTTTGCTGCTTACACCTGAGATTCACTTGCATGTAGGCTGACTGTTGCCAGGTACAGGCTGATAGCACTTTCCCCCTCACCCTCTGAGTAACAGTCAGTTAGGCAGCAAACTGAAGTAGTTGGTGTTATCAGTCCCTGCCTGCTCCAAGCAGCAGGAGACCACCAAGGTGGATGCAATCCAGTGACAAAAGCTGGCATCCCACCACAGGCAGAGCTCCAGCAAGATGAGTACCACTCCCCACCAGATCCTGCTCCACCCCAGCATCATCCTTTCCCATTGTAACTCTGTGGCTGGAGAGTTTAGTCCCTGCTCATGATAGAGTGAGCTGAGCTAGAGCTGAGCTAAAGCCAACTGAAGGAAAGAAAGGAAAGCAAGGATGTCCCTAGATGAGATGTCCTCTCACAGACCAATGTTTAAACACATGGGGGGGATCAGATATACACTTCACTCATGCCAAAGCCCCAGCTGGAGTGTTGTGTCCAGTGCTGGGCTCCCTGGGATAGAAAAGACAGGGATCTCCTGGAGAGAGTCCAGAGGAGGCTCTGGAGATGCTGAAGGGCCTGGAGCATCTCCCCTGGGAGGAAAGGCTGAGGGACCTGGGGCTGTTCAGCCTGGAGAGAAGCAGCCTGAGAGGGGATCTGATCAATGGGGATCAATAGCTGAAGGGTGGGACCCAGGGGGACATGGGCAGCCTCTTCTCAGTGTCTGTGGGGACAGGACAAGGGGTGATGGCCTCAAGTTGGAGCACAGGGAGTCCCACACCAATCTGGGGAAGAACTTCTTCCCAGTGAGGGTGAGGGAGCCCTGGGCCAGGCTGCCCAGGGGGGTGTGGAGTCTCCTTCTCTGGAGAGATTCCAGCCCCATCTGGATGCCTCCCTGTGTGCCCTGTCCTAGGGACCCTGCTTTGGCAGGGGGGTTGGACCTGATGATCTCTGGAGCTCCCTTCCAATCCCTATGATTCCATGATTCCATTTCTGTTATTTTAGTGCAATTGCACAATTTTCTCCTCTCCTGGAGGTGAAAGGGCACAAGATACCCCAACACATACAACCTTTCCCCACCCTCTTCCTCCCAGTACATCCCTGACCCAAGACCAGGTCTCATTCTCCAGCTGCCTGTTTTGATGCTGCTGTTACCTTGTGTTTCCCCCATCAAGCTAATGGAGAGTCTGAAAGAAGGAGGTGGCAGCTCCACAACCTCAAGATTAGATCTAAGCCCATCTTGTTTATCAGTACAATTAAGGCTATCATCCAATCTTCTTCCCAGACTCCAGAGGAGTAAAAAAGATCCAAAGCATTTGGCAATTCTGAAGGGGAATTAAGAGGTCAGAGTCCCTATATTTGGGGTTAGCATCACAAGTTAATAACACCTGTTTCAACTAGAAACTCAGTGTTTCCTTTTGGGTACAAGAAAAAGGCACAGAACACCCATAGCAAACTTGTTCTTTAGATGACCCCACAGCTCCAGCCCTGCAACAACTGCAGTGGCATGGAAAAATGCTCCCCAACAGCACCAAGTGAGCATGACATGACACAAAAAAAGGTGTATTTTCAGAATTCAAAGTCCTCATCAGCCATATCAATAGCCCAGGCAAACTTCTCCCTCTGTGTCTTGTTGTAGATCTTCTCAATGGGCACACCAAACTTCTTGCACCTGTAGAGACCACAAGATTGCAGTGGGGATGTGCTGGGCATCCCACATCTCTGACTTGTTAAAATGCCTTAGCCCCAAACCCCTTCATTTCTTAACTTTGTGCCACTGCCAATAAAAGACATACAAAACACCCCCTTTCTTACCCTAAACCCAGAAGGAACATACCACAAGCAGGTATTTGGCAACAAAGGAACCCTCCTCACCATGAGGTGGACATTGAGGGTCTGGAGCGAGTGCAGAGAAGGGAAACCAGGCTGGGGAAGGGGCTGGAGGGCAAATCCTCTGAGGAGCAGCTGAGGGAGCTGGGGGTGTTGAGGCTGGAGAAGAGGAGGCTGAGGGGAGCCCTTCTGCCCACCTCCCCTGCCCTGCCAGGAGGGTGCAGAGAGGTGGGCGCTGGTCTCTTCAGCCAGGGGCCAGGAGCTGGGACAAGGGGCAATGGGCTCAAGCTGCCCCAGGGCAGGGTCAGCTCAGCTGGGAGGGCAAAGTTCTTCCCTGGCAGAGTTGTGGGGCTGTGGAACAGGGGCCTGGAGCAGGGTCGGGGCCTGGAGCAGGGGCCTGGAGCAGGGAAGGGGCTGAGTCCCCACCCCTGGGTGTGTTTAAAAAAAAGGGTAGATGAGGTACTTAGGGATCTGGTTTAGCTTAGGATGGGAATGGTTGGACTTGATGATCTTTAAAGGTCTTCTCCAACCTTGTGATTAGCTTTGGATTTCACTGCCCCTCAGGGGATGGGCAGGTTTCTCTGGGCAGAAACCAAATTAATTCCTTTCCTCCAAAAGCTCAGGCATGTGTTTATCCCCCTCCCCAGGCAGGACTAGGTGAGCTGCATCTCTCTACAGGAACATTTGCCCCATAGCATGTTCAAGACTTACCAAGCTATGCTAATCCTAGGGTCCAAGTAATTCAGTTTGGATGTTCCCAGAGCTATCTGCTTGTTCTCCTCCTTATCTGTGGCCTGGACATTCAGTTTGGCCAGTTGCTCTTCCAGACGCTTCAGCAGCTTCTTCTTCTTCTCCACATTGCTGAGAAGAGAGGAAGGACAACCCAGACAGTGTGTTAATGGGGAAAAGAAGCACAAAAGAGAGCTGTTCTAGTCTACTGCTGCCTAGGAGAACAGTGGGAAGCCCAGCCTAGATGGCCAGGCCTAAAGTGTTGTGGTAAATGGAGCTAAATCCATCTGGAGGCTGGTCACAAGTGGTGTTCCCCCTGGGTCCAGGCCTGTTCAATGGCTTGATCAGTGACCTGGATGAAGGGATCAAAGGTTCCCTCAGGAAGTTTGGAGGTGACAAGAAGCTGGGAGGAAGTGTTGATCTGCCTGAGGGTGGGGAGGCTCTTCAGAGGGATCTGGACAGGCTGGACCCATGGGCTGAGACCAATGGGATGAGGTTTAACAAGGCCAAGGGTAGAGTGCTGCACATGGGACAGAACAAGCCCATGCAGAGCTCCAGGCTGGGGGGAGACTGGCTGGAGAGCTGTCAGGCAGAGAAGGACCTGGGGGTGTTGGGTGACTGCAGGCTGACCAGGAGCCAGCAGTGTGCCCAGGGGGCCAGGAAGGCCAAGGGCATCCTGGCTTGTGTCAGACACAGGGTGGCCAGTAGGTGTGGGGAGGGGATTGTGCCCCTGGGCTGGGCACTGGTGAGGCTGCAGCTGGAGTGCTGGGTCCAGTTCTGGGCTCCTCAGCATCAGAAGGACATGGAGGTCCTGGAGCAAGTCCAGAGAAGGGCAACCAGGCTGGGGA
The DNA here is from genome assembly GCA_022605955.1 of Rallus limicola. Lineage (NCBI taxonomy): Eukaryota > Metazoa > Chordata > Aves > Gruiformes > Rallidae > Rallus > Rallus limicola. The sequence continues at coordinate 1,102,159 of JAKCOZ010000100.1, read as the reverse complement.
AGGGGCTGGAGGGCAAATCCTCTGAGGAGCAGCTGAGGGAGCTGGGGGTGTTGAGGCTGGAGAAGAGGAGGCTGAGGGGAGACCTTCTGCCCACCTCCCCTGCCCTGCCAGGAGGGTGCAGAGAGGTGGGCGCTGGTCTCTTCAGCCAGGGGACAGGAGATGGGACAAGGGGCAATGGGCTCAAGCTGCCCCAGGGCAGGGTCAGCTCAGCTGGGAGGGAAGCTGGCTTGTGTCAGAAATAGCATGACCAGCAAGTCCAGAGAAGTGATTGTGCCCTTCTACTCAGCACTGGTGAGGCTGCCCCTCAAATACTGTGTTCAGTTTTGGGCCCCTCACCATCAGAAGGACATGGAGGTCCTGGAGTGAGTGCAGAGAAGGGCAACCAGGCTGGGGAAGGGACTGGAGAGCAAACCTTATGAAGACTGGCTGAGGGAACTGGGACTATTTAGTCTGGAGAAGAGGAGGCTCAGTGGAGACCTTCTCACCACCTACAATGACCTGAAAGGAGATTGTAAAGAGATGGGTGTTTGTCTCTTTGCCCAAGTGACAGGTGGTGGGACAAGGAGTATATGGGCTCAGGCTGTGCCAGGGCAAGGTCAGATTAGACATTAGGAAAAAATTCCTCACTGAAAAGGTGATTGGGCATTGGAACAGGCTGCTCAGGGAGGGGGTTGAGTCACCAGCCCTGGATGTGTTTAAAAGACAGGTAGAGGACATTCTTAGGGATCTGGTTTAGTAGAGGATGGGTAGGGCTGGACTTGATCTCAAAGGTCTTTTCCAACCTTGTGATTCTGTGAAGCCAATAAGGCTTCAGCTCAGAGCAGCCTCTACACTCACCTTAAACCTTATAATGCTTGAGCTTAGAAATACTCCAGAATGGCATCTTCCTCTCTGCCATTCAGGACTGACCCATTTCCCAAGTGCATTGACCTCACAGGACACTTAGAATTCTTACTTGCCCCCAGGTGGGACAAGCACATAGCCAGCACCCCACAAAGAGCACATCCTCAAATCCAGGCTCCCTGAGCAACTGCCAACTTGAGTGATTCATCCTCTGAACTAAGAAAAACCACCCAAAAACCTAAGTCCTCAACCACAGTAAAAGTAGCTTTGTATTTTTAAATCTCCTCCTCTGCATCTCAGCAACACAAAGCATGAGCAGAAAACAAGAAACCCCCATAATTAAACAATACAAGGCTCATTTCTCTCCTACAAACTTCTGCCCCTGGGCAGCAAGTTGCTTCTGGGCTCATGCAATGACTACTGCAGAGATCAGACAGGCCTCAAATCCACTACTCAAACACCCCATGAGAAAGCCACCCCTAAGGGCTGGTCTGTGCATCCCCAGCTTCAAGCCCAAGCCAGACCTCCTTTGCACCATGGCATAACTCCATGGATAACTCCAAGCCAGCAACCTGGGTTGAAATCTGAGTATGCAGAGAGATGTGCCCTCATCACCAAGAAATACCCCAGAAGGAGCTCTTTGGGATCCTAGTGTTGCAAGAAACCTTTCAACCAGACCTATCTGCCACAGGACAGAAGGCACCTGGTACCCAACCTGAGCATTTCAGTTCTGATGGGCTGCACATTGGGTGTTGGATCACACCATCCCCACCCACAGGTTCTCTGCACAGAGATCCCTCTGCCAGAAAGTAACTCACACTTCTGCTTTGGCATCTTTTGTGTCTTCAAACTCATCTTCAGCTTTTTTCAGCTCTTGCTGGGCTTCTTCCACCTGTTGCTTCTTGGCATCAATCTGTGAAGGTAAATACAAAGTCAGCCCATAGCACTGTCTTCACTGGAGGTTTAATGTGCCTCACTCTTCCCCTTTCCATTCTGCTCCTCAACTTCTCACCAGCCCTACTCCAGCACCAACAATTTGTCCTCACTGCATCTGCTAGAGCTCAGGCATTTCTTGGAATCATGCAGAAGATCAACAGCACTCATGCAGGAAACATTTGGAGCTCTTCTCTCTTCCTCTTGCACAACTGCCCAAGGCTGACTCGACTTGTGACAGTGCTGGAGACCTCTGCAACACCCCAAACTGACCAGTAGAAAGCAGATGACAATTAAGAGCAGTAGTTTTATGTATTTCTATAGCAGACCCACAAAAATTCAGCTGCAAACACCCAGAGAGGACAGAGTCTCCCTGCTCCCAAGCCAGCTGTCATAGCTGTGCCATCACAAGAGGCACCCAGCTTAATTTGAAGACACCAAATGATAAAGAATAACCACCAAAACATGCCTTGTGTGCTTCATCCAGCTTACCCCATCCCTCCCCTCCTCTGGGTTTCTGATGCATCAATCCTGGTTCATTCCCTACCATGCTTGACCAACATGATCTCATCAGGCATTCCCCTCCCCACCCCCCATCCTCACCCCCTTCAGGAAAAAGAAAATAATAAATCAGAGGTGAAATAAGGTCTGGGAACCACCAGTTTCATCTTTCTCACCTTACTCTGGAGCTTTTGCATTGACTTCTCAAAGGTTTTTGGGGTAGACCTCTGGTGATTGCACAGGATGGCCACAGCTCTGTTAGCTCGGTTGTAGGAAAGGAGCTTCCCAGCAACGTTGTCTTCAGCTAGAAATGAAGTGAAGCATCAACTAGGTCTCCTCTCTACCACAGCAGCAGCTTGTTTGCCTTCCCCACCCTTTCTCAGGGGAGACTAATATTAGTTGTTGAAATTGGTGAAGGACACTTAATCATCACTGCTTCTGATAGTGGGCCTCATGGCTCATTTATTAATGGCAGATAAAATAATCATTAAAAAAGATAATCACAGATTTATAGGGGTTGGAAGGGACCTCAAGACAATCCAACCCAACTGCCAAAGCAGGGTCCCTAGGACAGGGCACACAGGGAGGCATCCAGATGGGGCTGGAATCTCTCCAGACAAGGAGACTCCACACCCCCCTGGGCAGCCTGGCCCAGGGCTCCCTCACCCTCACTGGGAAGAAGTTCTTCCCCACATTGGGGTGGAACTCCCTGTGCTCCAACTTGAGGTCATCACCCCTTGTCCTGCCCCCACAGACACTGAAAAGAGGCTGCCCATGTCCCCCTGTGTCCCACCCTTCAGCTATTGATCCCCATTGATCAGATCCCCTCTCAGGCTGCTTCTCTCCAGGCTGAACAGCCCCAGGTCCCTCAGCCTTTCCTCCCAGGGGAGATGCTCCAGGCCCTTCAGCATCTCCAGAGCCTCCTCTGGACTCTCTCCAGGAGATCCCTGTCTTTTCTATCCCAGGGAGTCCCAAAGTCACAGAATGGTTTGGAAAGAACCTTGAAGATCATCTAGTTCCAACCCTGTTGATGTGGGCAAGGCCACCCTTCACCAGATCAGGGTGGCATCCAACCCATCGTGGTTCCCAAAGTGCTGCACACCCCTACAAGTTACACACCACCCTAGAAGGTGGTGCATGACCTTCCAAGAAGAAACATGCAGTTCTAGGGGCACCAAGGCAATGGATGGTCATTGCTGAGCCCACTGCCTTCTCCCAACACAGCCAGTGACACCTCAGCCACTGTTAGTAACTCACAGTTGGTGAGTGCCTTGAGCTGCTCCTGCAGGGTAATGGAGGCATTGTAGGTCCTGAACACTTTAGCACTCAAACCATCCATCAGACTCTGGAGATGTCTGTTCAAGATGGATGTCTGGAGGAAGGAAGATAGGACAAAGGAGGAAGGGGAAGGAAAAAAGGACATGAAGACACCAAGACAAGAAAGCACTTCCTTCTGAGAAATTATGTTCTGCTTAAGTAATCAAATTAAGTGTTAAGTCTCCTGGAGCTTGCAGACCTACTTTGTTGGGTCAGGCTCTGATCCACCAAAAGCTGGCACAAATCCCACCTAAACCCACAAAGAATTTAATCTCCAGGTCAACAATTTCTGTCCATTAATGTCCAAGAGGACTCATCTCCAATCCAGTACATCCATATCTGATACCTGTTCTACAGAGCACCTGAGGCTGCAGTTGGACTGGAAACAGAAGATGCTAAGAAGAGTTATCTGGGATTTGGAGGAAACCTTGCTTGGACCAAAGTCTGTCACAGAAATCCTACATGAGCAGAGAGGAACAGCCTCTTCAGAGGAAGGATGTGCAAACAGCTTCATAGGGGAAGGGGAACATGGGTGGCAGCATCCCCTAGCCCATGCTGAAGAAGAGGAGGAAGGAGGATTAAGAAGGGGAGTAGCTCAGGACGGAAGGCTGTAGCACATCTCTCTAGCACCCCTGCACTCCAGCAGCTTCACAGCCTTCTGCTGAGCAAGGTGTGAGAGCAAACAGCTGAGGTTTGACACCTCCAGCAACACCCAGAACAACACATGTAAGAGCAGAGGTTCCCAGGCCTCATGCACATGAGTTAGAGGGAAGGTGCAGAAAGCCACATCCTTAGCAGAGACATGGGTTACTTGTGGGTGCAGGCAGCCAATGCCAAGCCTGTATTCATAGAATCATAGACTCCTAGAGGTTGGAAGGGAGCTCCAGAGATCATCAGGTCCAACCCCCCTGCCAAAGCAGGGTCCCTAGGACAGGGCACACAGGGAGGCATCCAGATGGGGCTGGAATCTCTCCAGAGAAGGAGACTCCACACCCCTCTGGGCAGCCTGGCCCAGGGCTCCCTCACCCTCACTGGCAAGAAGTTCTTCCCCAGATTGGTGCAGAACTCCCTGTGCTCCAACTTGAGGCCATCACCCCTTGTCCTGTCCCCACAGACACCGAAAAGGGGCTGGTCATGTCCCCCTGTGTCCCATACTGAAGATATTTAGAAACATTAATTAGGTCTCCCCTTAGACTTCTTCTCTCCAGGCTGAACAGCCCCAGCTCCCTCAGCCTTTCCTCCCAGGGGAGATGCTCCAGGCCCTTCAGCATCTCCAGAGCCTCCTCTGGACTCTCTCCAGGAGATCCCTGTCTTTTCTATCCCAGGGAGCCCAGCACTGGACACAACACTCCAGCTGGGGCCTGAGCAGGGCAGAGCAGAGGGGGAGGATCCCCTCCTGGGACCTGCTGCCCACACTCCTCCTGATGCCCCCCAGGATGCCATGGGCTCTCTCAGCCCCCAGGGCACACTGCTGGCTCATGGCCACCCTGTCACCCAGCAGGACCCCCAGCTCCTTCTCCACAGAGCTCCTCTCCAGCAGGTCACCCCCAGCCTGTCCTGATTCCAGCAGTTCTTCCTTCCCAGGTGCCAGACTCTCCCCTTGCTTTTGTTGAACCCCATCTGGTTTCTCCCTGCCCAGCTCTCCAGCCTGGCCAGGTCTCTCTGGATGGCAGCTCAGTGTCCTGTGCATCAGCCACTCCTCCCAGCTTTGGATCATCAGGTCCTTGCTGAGGGTGGATGCTGTTCCCTCACCAAGGTCATTAGTGAAGATATGAAACAGGACTGGACCCAGCACTGAGCCCTGGGGAACACCACTGGTCACAGGCCTCCAGTCAGACTCTGCTCCACTGATCACAACTTTCATCAGGGCTTCAGAGATGCTCTGAGCACAGAAACAAGATGGAAAAACCCAACCCAACCACAGCATCCCATCAGAGTGTTCAAACACCTACAGGGGTGTCTCTTGGAGGGAGGTGAGTGACAACTAGAGTAAGGGGATGACATGATGTAGCACCACAGCCTGGGAGCTTGCAGAAAGGACAAAGGTGTCACAGGTTTGCTTCTACTCCCTCTGGGCCATCAGTCCCATTGAGAACGTGGAGGTGGCAACTCACATTGAGCCGGTCAAAGAGGTCATCACCTGGGTCCTTGTTCTTCATGAACAGCTGCAGGTTCTTGAATACCTAAAGGATGGCCCCAGCCAGTGACAAAGGAGAAAAGAAGTCCCAAGTAAGTCTCCTCACCACCTACCTCCTCATCCAGCTGTACTCTGTGTTCAGGCTTGTGTAGCACATGTACTACCACACCATCAATCTTCTGAATTTCAGGGGCTGGTATCAGGACCCTCAAAGCCACTGATGCCACAGGCTGGTTCCCCCCATCTTTGCTAACACTGCTGCTTCCATTTCACAGAACCACAAGGTTGGAAAAGACTTTTAAAATCAAGTCCAACCATTCCCATCCTATGCTAAACATATCCCTGAGCCCCTCATCTGTTAAACACACCCAGGGGTGGGGACTCAACCCCCTCCCTGGGCAGCCTGGGCCAGGCCCTGACCCTGTCTCAGGCTCTGACCCTGTTCTAGGCCCCTATTCCAGGCCCATCACAGGCCCTGACCCTGTTCCAGGCCCCTGTTCCACAGCCTCACAACTCTTTCAGGGAAGAGCTTCTCCCTCCCAGCTGAGCTGACCCTGCCCTGGGGCAGCTTGAGCCCATTGCCCCTTGTCCCATCTCCTGTCCCTTGGCTGAAGACACCATCTCCCACCTCTCTGCACCCTCTTTCAGGCAGTTGTAGGTGGCAAACACCATTAAAAGCTCTGTCCCATGGGCAATCAAAACACAAGTATCAGTTCAGACAGTGCAAGTCCTAATGCCCAATGGTCAACTGATGATGCTCCAGCAAGAGCCAGGAGTTCTTTCCTGGTTCATAGGCTAAAACAACCTTGAAAGCCCTATCCTGTTTCTCCCCTTCTCAAGGAGAGCATCAGGATGTGTCCCCTTGTCACCCAGCACTACTGTTTATCACACTCATGCTGTCACCATGCTGTTAAAGCACAGGAGGCATCTTTGTTCTGGATTTCAGATGCAGATTGGGGAGTGATGACCAGAGAGAGAACCAAGCCACCCAGATAACATGGCACCAGACTGCTCTTCTGACTACTGTCTCCATTTCTGCTCCACTCACCAGCTTCTCCACTGAGACTTTGTTGTAATAACGGATTGAGTCCTTCCCCAGGAAGTCAAACTCCACCACGTGCTCCTGCCCATCCAGCTCAGGGTGCAGCTTGATGTGCTCCACACGCAGGGAGCAGCAGCCAACTGTGTCTGCAGTCTCCCCTTCTTCCTTCTCATTGCCAGCTCGCAGGGCCAGCTAGAAGAAGACAGCAAATCACCCACATCAGCCCCAAGTTTCCTTTATAAACTTCTAAGTGGATGTGGACACCAAGGATTAAAAGAAAGCAGCAAAAAGCAAGCTTGCTTAGGACTGTACTTCAATGAGACAGCTCTTGGAACAGTGATGGAAGCCAAACTGACTGCAGCCAGCAGGAGATTACTTCCCTGCTCTGAAAAATCCTAAACTATCTCCCCAGGATAAAGTCATCCAGCTCTCCAGTGGGGCATTTGCCAACACACAAACACTCACAGAATCACAGGGGTTGGAAGGGACCTCCAGAGATCATCAGGTCCAACCCCCCTGCCAAAGCAGGGTCCCTAGGACAGGGCACACAGGGAGGCATCCAGATGGGGCTGGAATCTCTCCAGAGAAGGAGACTCCACACCCCCCTGGGCAGCCTGGCCCAGGGCTCCCTCACCCTCACTGGCAAGAAGTTCTTCCCCACATTGGTGTGCAACTCCCTGTGCTCCAACTTGAGGCCATCACCCCTTGTCCTGTCCCCACAGACACTGAGAAGAGGCTGCCCATGTCCCCCTGTGTCCCACCCTTCAGCTATTGATCCCCATTGATCAGATCCCCTCTCAGGCTGCTTCTCTCCAGGCTGAACAGCCCCAGCTCCCTCAGCCTTTCCTCCCAGGGGAGATGCTCCAGGCCCTTCAGCATCTCCAGAGCCTCCTCTGGACTCTCTCCAGGAGATCCCTGTCTTTTCTATCCCAGGGAGCCCAGCACTGGACACAACACTCCAGCTGGGGCCTGAGCAGGGCAGAGCAGAGGGGGAGGATCCCCTCCTGGGACCTGCTGCCCACACTCCTCCTGATGCCCCCCAGGATGCCATGGGCTCTCTCAGCCCCCAGGGCACACTGCTGGCTCATGGCCACCCTGTCACCCAGCAGGACCCCCAGGTCCTTCTCCACAGAGCTCCTCTCCAGCAGGTCACCCCCAGCCTGTCCTGATTCCAGCAATTCTTCCTTTCCTATACTCTACCTTGCAGCCATTGCCTCTTGTCCTGTCCCCACAGACACTGAGAAGAGGCTGCCCATGTCCCCCTGGGTCCCACCCTTCAGCTATTGATCCCCATTGATCAGATCCCCTCTCAGGCTTCTCCTCCCCAGGCTGAACAGCCCCAGCTCCCTCAGCTTCTCCTCACAGGGGAGATGCTCCAGGCCTTTAATCATCACACATGCAGGTGAAACCCAGGGAGGACAATAGAGCCCCTGCCACACAACTGTATCCTCACACAAGCATCCACAGACAGCAGGAGTCACCTTCCTTTGATCACTGCCAGATCCTTTGTGCAGAACAACCCTGCCAAGGACAACCCACAGGCACCAAAATCTACAGGGTGGGGTGGATCAGGGAAGTTAAGCCCCAACCTCCATGTGGCTGAGGGACCTGAGGACCAGGGTGAGGCAGCAGGTACCTTATCAATGAAGTAGAGAGCCACTGCTCTCTGGCGCTTCTTCATTTCCTTGGACCTCCAGTCAGCTCGGTACTGGGCACGGATCCTGTGCACCACGTCCTTCAAGCGTCGAGCTACCTCATACTTCTGCCAGTCCTTCTCCCCCTAGAGAGACAGACAGACAGACTGAGACACTTCCACCAGTCAAAGCCCTGTGCTGGGTACACCTCCAGTCCTGTTTAATATCTTCCAGTCCTGTTTAATATCTTCCAGTCCTGTTTAATATCTTCCCTGACAAGCTTGGTGAGGGAACAGCATCCACCCTCAGCAAGGACCTGATGATCCAAAGCTGGGAGGAGTGGCTGATGCACAGGACACTGAGCTGCCATCCAGAGAGACCTGGCCAGGCTGGAGAGCTGGGCAGGGAGAAACCAGATGAGGTTCAACAAAAGCAAGGGGAGAGTCTGGCACCTGGGAAGGAAGAACTGCTGGAATCATGACAGGCTGGGGGTGACCTGCTGGAGAGGAGCTCTGTGGAGAAGGAGCTGGGGGTCCTGCTGGGTGACAGGGTGGCCATGAGCCAGCAGTGTGCCCTGGGGCTGAGAGAGCCCATGGCATCCTGGGGGGCATCAGGAGGAGTGTGGGCAGCAGGTGCCAGGAGGGGATCCTCCCCCTCTGCTCTGCCCTGCTCAGGCCCCAGCTGGAGTGTTGTGTCCAGTGCTGGGCTCCCTGGGATAGAAAAGACAGGGATCTCCTGGAGAGAGTCCAGAGGAGGCTCTGGAGATGCTGAAGGGCCTGGAGCATCTCCCCTGGGAGGAAAGGCTGAGGGACCTGGGGCTGTTCAGCCTGGAGAGAAGATGACTAAGTGGGAACCTAATTAATGTTTCTAAATATCTTCAGTATGGGACCCAGGGGGACATGGCCAGCCCCTTTTCAGTCTCTGTGGGGACAGGACAAGGGGTGATGGCTGCAAGGTAGAGTATAGGAAATTCCACACCAACATGGGGAAGAACTTCTTCCCAGTGAGGGTGAGGGAGCCCTGGGCCAGGCTGCCCAGGGGGGTGTGGAGTCTCCTTCTCTGGAGAGATTCCAGCCCCATCTGGATGCCTCCCTGTGTGCCCTGTCCTAGGGACCCTGCTTTGGCAGGGGGGTTGGACCTGATGATCTCTGGAGCTCCCTTCCAACCCATTGATTCTGTGATCTAAATACCTCCCAGCCTCCATTGTTTTCCTGAGGGGAAAAAACCATGAAGTGGAAAAAAATCAGAGCAGAAACAGCTCATCAAGGGTTTCTGAGCCTGTGCTGGCTGTGATGGACCTGGGATCCTGGCCAAATCAGAGCTGCTCATAGTGTCCTCCACCAGCTAGCAGCCAGCACACAGCAAGTGAGGGAGCCAAGTGGTCAAGCACTGCACAGCCATGGCCACTGCTGCTTGGACACTATCAAGATAGACACAATGCACTTACTTAGTTATGCTCAACTCACACAGTATCATGATTTGTTTTGAGGACTAAAACCAGCTTTAAATGACTTTTCCCACCCCTCTGTTTGGTCCCTCTCTCCCAGTGCACTAACAGATGGTGAGCCCACCTCCCCCTGCCTTCTTTTACTGGCAGAAATTAATTCAACCCCATAGACTCTGGTCCCTGTAGGCTCTCTTAGCTCCTGCCTGGCTTTCAAGAGCCTTCCACAGGCACACATGAGGAGCACAGCACAGAGGAAGCTCTGCCAGTAGCTTCACAATCACCTCTGTCCTTTTTCCCCTCACTCAAAACCCTACTGATTGATTTCATTTTCCCCATTTTAATTGATGTGACACATCTCTGCTGTCCCCCCACCCCCCAACCTTTCCACCTGGCAAAAAAAGCCAGTGACCCCCACCCCAAAAAAAAACCAACCCCAGCTCTGCCTGAACAGCTGCACCACCCCAACCTTCAGCTTGGAGCTGGGGTTCAGCATGATGTACTTCAAAGTGTTCTGGATGTTTTCTGTCCATGAAGCCAGCCAGGTAACTGTGTTGTCAAAACGGACCTCCTTCCACTTGTGTCCTTCTGGTGGCTGAGGGATCTTGGAGTCCCTGTGGGTAGAGTAGGGTTACTGCCTTCAAACCAGGAAGAAACAGCTCAACTGCTTCTTCAGTGAGACAAAGATGGTCAACACATTGTAGGATTACTTACAGAAACAGAGCCCACCCAGAATTTCTCCACAACTTGATCATGTCTTTATCATTTGGATACTGGGAACAACTGGAGAACTTGTTGGGGTTTTGAATCAAGGTCCTTGGTACAGGTGGTTCAAGATCAATACAACTCATGCCACTTAGAGGGCCAACACTCCTAACCCAATCACTGCTTTTCCTCACTCCAGTGAGTACCTTGGTACTTCCAGCCAAGACAAGTGACCCATAAAATGAGGAATGGCTTGTTTGGAAGAGGAGTACAAGAGGAGGAGTGTAGCTCCATCTTCAATGGACCCCCTGAGACACTGTTTCCAGTTAGCAGGTGAACAGTGTGAGCACCAATGAGAGATGGAAGCTGCTGACCATCTTCCTGGCCACTGTACATCCACAGAGAAACTACAAGTCAGAGCTAACTGCAAAGCAGACATCTGGAGATGATAGAAGGGCTCCAGCAAGTTCTAGCCCAGGGGTGTACAAAGCAGTGATTGTAGGAGTAACACAACCCCACAGCAACTCAGGGTGGAAAGGTGTTGTTTACCCCAGTCCCAAAAGCAGCTCAGCTCTTCCCATGGCAACTCACTTGCTGCAATTGATGACAACATCTTCTGGCATGACCCTCTTCTTCAGCATGCCCATTTTGGGGTGGTCACCACGCCCACGGAACAGCCCTGGGGGCTCAGTTTTGAAGTTGCCAATCTTCTCCCTGTGCCCATCAAGGATGCAGTACCCATATTCCTCCTGGATCTTATCAGCCTCCTCCTTGAGTTTCTGAAACAAGCACCATCCCACAAGATGAAACCAAGACTCCTCCTGGTCTATCACCACCCTCTTTTCCCTGGAGAAACCAAGGCTGGAAAGGCAGAGCTCACAGGGGTGGAGGAAGAGGTCTGAGTCCATTCCCAACAAATGGCTCATCTCTACCCTCAAGGGGATGACATCCCAACATGAGATGCTGATGGAGCAAAGCCTGTGTGCCACCAACCCCTTAGCAATAGCCACCATCCTCCCAGGCAGAAGAGGACCCTGAATCATGGTCTGAGGATGACCCTGCAAAGCCATGAAACATGCAGCCTCTGCAGATGAAGAGAGGTGTGATGGTCAGAGAGATGGAGCTGGTCCAAAGGCTAAAAAGGTGCCAAGTCAGGGCATTACCACCAGGAAAAGAGACAAGCAGGAGCTGAAATACCTCAAGCTGGTCCCAAAACAGATCAGCTAGCCCCAGATGTCATAGGAAACAGTCTTCACCTGCTTCTCCTCTTTGGAGAGTGCTTTCCTTGCCTCACTTTTGTCCACAAAATACTTGTGGATCTCCCCGAAGTCACACTTGTCCAAGTCTTTGATTATCTTCTGCTCCTTCAAGGTCATCTCCTGAGCAAGAGATGAGAGGGTCTGGGTAAAGCTAGGAGGGAAAACAAACTCCACACAGAATCTAGGTCCATGCATCTCCTTCACAGAGAGAAAGGGAGACACCCACATGCCAGGTTTTCAGAAAAGACAAAAGGAAGCAGCCACCTTGGCTGCATCCACTCAAGGGCTGACAAAGCTTTCAAGCTGCCTCTGGACACCTGAGCCTGCAACCAGAGAGAAGAAAAACAGAGCCAGTTCTGGGGTGGAGCACCCTCTAACTTCTGCTGCAGGAAGAAGTGGTCCCCAAGCATGATTGCAGACAGCTTTCAGGGTCAGCAGAAGCAGCACCTAAAGTATTTGGGGACATGTAAACTTGCCCTAGTAAGCACCTCAATTTTATTTGGTGACTGAGCTGTGGTGCTGTGGGACCATGAGATGAATCCTTCAGAGGAACACACATCCCAAACCAATTAAGAAGCTGTTTACAAGACCCAGTACCTACTTTCTTAGGTAACATGCCAACATGAAGCCCTCAAGGATGCTACAGACAGCAAGTCCCAGCCAAACCCCACAACAAGCAAAGAAATAAGTCATAAAATTGTCTCTCAGAAAGAACTAAGCCACAAAAAAAAGGCTCATCCCCTCCTCCATCCCACACTGCCTGGGGATGACAGGTCTGGGAGTTGAATGCAGAGTACAGAGAGCAAAGAAGCCCTCACAGGGAAGGTACCTTCCTCCAGTCATTGAAGAAATTGGTCTGGAAGATCTCCTTGGTCGTGTACTCATGATCAAGCATTTTGGCATAGAAGGTGGCAATCTCCTCTGCAGCCAGGCTCAGCTTTAGGGGTTTGCCTAGGAAAGGAGAGGAACTTTAGCATCAGTTAAGTAGACCCCAGAGTCCCAGGCAGTTGTTTGGTCAGTCTCTATGGCCACAGGGCCAAAACAGGAGTGAGTGGTGGGGAACAGGCACTGGCAGGACTTCAGCACCCTCCTGTGCTAGGCACAGCCTCACCTGAGGAGGAGTACCCAGAGCAGGATGTCCCCACAGCCCATCTGCAGTCACACACTTCACCTTCCTTTTCAGGAGGGTGGAAACCTCCATTTATGTTCAAGTCACTGAGCTAGAGGGCTTTCAGCTCCCACCATGGCATGAGGAGTTCCCAGAATCACAGGGGTTGGAAGGGACCTGCCAGAGATCATTGGGTCCAACCCCCCTGTCAAAGTTCTACATGCAGAGCTCTACAGAACAGAGAGGTTTGTGTCCCAACTATGATCACTTCCAGGACCATGCTGAATATTCAGGGTCCCCCTTAGAGAGGTGTCATCTCAAGACCCTTCCCATGTAGATGGAGCAGTCATAAGAAGCTCAAATAGAAGATCTGTGCAACAAATACAGATGCAAGAGCCTCCCAAGGTTGTCCAGGGGGTCTTGGATCACTTTTTTGAAGGCAAAGCCACCATCCAGGGAAGGTGACTCAACCCCCTCCCTGGGCAGCCTGTTCCAGGCCCCAAGGGAAGGTTGAGTCCCCATCCCTGGATGTGTTTAAAAAATAGGGTAGATGAGGTGCTCAGGGATCTGGTTTAGCTTAGGGTGGGAATGGTTGGACTTGATGATCTTAAAGGTCTTTTCCAACCCTAGGATTCTATGATCCCCTCCTGAGCTCTTGGGTCTAGAGCACTCCAGTAGAGTGAAGCCAACTTGATCCTTCCTAAGGAATCAGTACTTGGAAACAGGTTTTCTAAGCAAGCTACTGGAAGAGAACCCTGCAGAGCTCCAGGGGATGGTTCAATCTTACCTGTGACAGACACCCTGGTTCTTGGGGTTCCTGATCTCCACCTGAACTGTAGGAGATGGTGGATCACAGCATCTTAGCAGCCCTACAAGCTGCATATGCCAGGTGAGGCACTGTCTGTCCCCACTCAGGATTGTTGCCTGGACAGAAGCATGTTTTCATCCAGGAGTGATGACACCTTTGAGCAAGTGAGCCCACAACACCCAAGATTCCAGGCAAAAGCCATCAGCCCAAACCCAGGGTTACAAACAGGTGCCAGGGCTCCTCATGGAGACACAAGTTTGACAGCCCCATCGATGTCCCAGCAGTGCCCTCTGGTGACAGACCCCTCATTTCCCCAAATTGGTCCTTTTTTTTTTATCTCATGTTAAAAAAAAACCAGAGTATAGGAAGCTCCAGTGAAGGGGCTGAGAAGGACCAAGATCCCACAGGACTGCAGCCCCCTCCCATCTCCAGCACCTCTTCCTCAAGTCCCAAGGTTCTTTTTGCCTCACTTCACCTGATCTGACAGAAAACAGTTCAGGGATGAAGCTGAAAACAGGCAGACAGCCCAGCAACCATGATAGGAAACCAAGGAGGACAGTAGAAACCTGGACCTGTCTTGTCAATCTCAGCCCCTCACTGAGCTGCTGTGAGGCAATGCAGGGTGGCCCTTGGGACAGCGCTGGGAGCCATGACCAGGAGCTCAGAGCAGCCCAGCCAAACCCTGCAATGTCTTGGAGGATAAAATGATGTGTCAGTCACTGAGGCCATGGGACAGGCCAGCTGCAGGTGTCAAAAATCCAAGTCACATTTTTCCCAGCTTGCAGGGAAGCCACAAACAAACTGACTTCAAGCTCAAACCCAAAAGGCACCTTAATGAGGAAAAAATGGGTTGCTTTTCTTTTTCCTGCTAGCCCATCTTCACCAGAGACACACAAGGACTTAAGGGAAGAAGCATTGCTTCCCCTTAGGGAAGTTTAGAGTCCAGCCCCACCACTGTGTATCTTACAGCCAGGAGAAACTGTGAGCAGAGGTGTAAGTGCACACATGGTTTAGCATCCTAAAAACCAGCTACAGGCAGCCACATAGGACCCCTTACCCTGTCCCAGGGTGCTCTGCATGGAAGGGATGCATGAAGAACACTGTTAACTCCTTAATAGCTCCATAACTCCCAGCAGTGCTAAAGCCTCCAAGCTTTAACCTGTGGTTCAAGCTTTATGCAGGGGATATTTAAGCCATTCAATAATTTGTAGCCTGCAGTGCTTCCCCTCTGTCCTCACCCCCATACAAAAGAAGATACCAGCTCTTCAGCCAGCCATGGATTCCCCTCCCAAATGGACATACCATCATAATAAAACTGCACATCATCAGGCAGGGGTTCATAGAGGGGGGCAAAGTAGGGGCCTCGGTGCTCCAGTTGTGTCCACTTCACCCCATCTTCTTTCTTCTCCTCTTCCCACCTGGTACAGATGCACAGAAACTCATGAGAGTATCCAAACCCTACAGCCTGCAACCTTCTCCCACTGCAACATGAGGAAGGTGCCCTGCTAAGAGCAAGGTTTGCTGCAATACCTGGGTGAAACCACTTATCTCTGCTACTGCCTCAGTTTCCCTGTGCTTTCAGACAAGGAAAACTGCAATGCAACCCAGGGAAAGGAAGGGGACACATTCAGTGCAGTGAGAGGGCAAAAGGACAATCAGAGAATCACAGGGGTTGGAAGGGACCTCCAGAGATCATCAGGTCCAACCCCCCTGCCAAAGCAGGGTCCCTAGGACAGGGCACACAGGGAGGCATCCAGATGGGGCTGGAATCTCTCCAGAGAAGATATCTCCACACCCCCCTGGGCAGCCTGGCCCAGGGCTCCCTCACCTTCACTGGGAAGAAGTTCTTCCCCACATTGGTGTGGAACTCCCTGTGCTCCAACTTGAGGCCATCACCCCTTGTCCTGTCCCCACAGACACTGAGAAGAGGCTGCCCATGTCCCCCTGTGTCCCACCCTTCAGCTATTGATCCCCATTGATCAGATCCCCTCTCAGGCTGCTTCTCTCCAGGCTGAACAGCCCCAGGTCCCTCAGCCTTTCCTCCCAGGGGAGATGCTCCAGGCCCTTCAGCATCTCCAGAGCCTCCTCTGGACTCTCTCCAGGAGATCCCTGTCTTTTCTATCCCAGGGAGCCCAGCACTGGACACAACACTCCAGCTGGGGCCTGAGCAGGGCAGAGCAGAGGGGGAGGATCCCCTCCTGGGACCTGCTGCCCACACTCCTCCTGATGCCCTCCAGGATGCCATGGGCTCTCTCAGCCCCCAGGGCACACTGCTGGCTCATGGCCACCCTGTCACCCAGCAGGACCCCCAGGTCCTTCTCCACAGAGCTCCTCTCCAGCAGGTCACCCCCAGCCTGTCCTGATTCCAGCAGTTCTTCCTTCCCAGGTGCCAGACTCTCCACTTGCTCTTATTTTACTTGCACTAATGATGGGTCAGCCAAATCCAGAGGGACCAGCAGAGACCCCACTGAGTCACAAACACTGCTCAGTCCACACCAAAGAGGATTCAAGGGCCAGACCCTTACTCCCCTCAGACTTCACTATATTATTTTAAAAGCACACAGACCAAAAAGAGAGGTTAATATGCTTATTCCAAAGGAGAAGCTCACACCACACTTGCCCCTAGGAGACCACCAGCCCATACTACTTGTATCCATGACCTTAATGCAAATTCCATCTTAAAGCAGTTTTCCTCCCTGCAGAGCAATTTGCATTTCAAAGTTGTCACAAGCTGAGAAACGATGATTAAAAGACCCCCAAACACTTGAAAATGAAACAAATACTGAAAATAGAAGAAATAATGAATGTACCCACCCTGAAGAGCAGAAGGAATAATGTTAAAGAAGATAAGCTGTGTTGGGGGCACAAGAAGCCTGGCAGGTGAGTTTGCTGATGGCAGCATGTGGGATAGGGGAAGGGATCTGCACCCTTGGCTCAGCCCTGAAGGGCTGCTGGGAAAACACAACATGATTTCAACTCTGGAGGAGGAGAAAAAAAAACCACCCAGGGCAAAATTAAATCAAACAGTGATCGTGTTTCTTACTCAGTGGCACCTCAGAAGAGCTTCTGACCTTCCTCCTCCTCCTCCTCTTCACAGGAAATGGGGGGGAATAAATCAACTGCATCAAAAAGCTCATTGTGCCAGGAAAAAGCCACGAAAGGAAAGGCAGCCCACGGCACAAAGCCGTGCTTAAAGCACCTCAGGGACAGGCAGTGAAGAAGGGAGGCTGCAAGGGCTCTGTCTCCCCTCCCAAACCTACTCCATCCCCCCCGCCTCAGCGGCTCATCGCCTGCACTCACCTGCTGCAGGCCCCCGAGCCTGGACAGAAGCAAAGGGGGTTCAACCGAGGGTGACGAACCCCACGGCCAAGGAAGGAGGAAGCAAGATGCCTGTACATGGCTCTGAGCACCCGCAGAGAGAGCCAGGCTGGAGCACACCCAGGCTACCCCAAGCATTTTACCCCACCAGGCTGCTAGCCAGCAGGGCATGGTGGAGGGGGTGCCCAAGGCACGGCCATGACAGGCCACCACAGCGTCCAAGCAGGCTGGGTTGTGGCACTGCCCACATAGCTGAGCAGCACAGCCTGATGGGAAGTGTAGTCCTGATTGTGTTTTGGGGCCCAAACGGCTGCAAGTGGAGCTGGTGCCACATAACAGCCTCTTGCCTCCAAAGAGGACACCCCTCCCAACCAGGCATTCCCCCCCCCTCCTCCAAACAGGGCCTCCCCCCTCCCCTCCTCCTCCAAACAGGGCCTCCCCCCTCCCCTCCTCCTCCAAACAGGGCCTCCCCACTCCCCTCCTCCTCCAAACGGGGCCTACCCCCTCCCTTCCTCCTCCAAACGGGGCCTACCCCACTTGCCTCCGCCTCCAAATGGGGCCGCCTCCCCTCCCACACCCCCAAAATGGGGCCTCCCCCCCCTCAAAACGGGGCCTCCTCCCCCCCACCCCCCCTTCCTCCTCACACAAATGAGCTATAAAAGCTTCTAACCCCACTCTTCACACCACCCTGTGCCCCACAAGAGCTGTCCCAAAGGTCCAGGCACCCACAGGCATCATCTTGAGTAACACTGAGCAGCTCCCCACAGCCAGGGTTTGCAACAGGCTCCAAAGCATCCAGCCCCCAAAATGTTCCTTCCCTGCCCCAGATCATAGAATGGGCTGGGTTGGAAGGGACCCCAAGGATCAGAGAGTTCCAGCCCCCCGCCACAGGCAGGGACACCAACCTCCAGCCCTGCAGCTACACAAGGTTGCCCAGGGCCCCAGCCAACCTGGCCTTCAACACCTCCAGGGATGGGGCACCCACCCCCTCTCTGGGCAGCCCCTTCCAGCCCCTCACCACTCTCTCTGCAAAGAACTTCCCCCTCAGATCTCCTCTAACCCTTCCCTCCTCCAGCTTCACTCCAGCCCCTTGTCCTGACATTATCTACCCTTTGAGAAAGTTGAATCCCCTCCTATTTGTATGCTCCCAGATACTGGGGTGCTCTGGGGGGACAGTGACACCCAAGTGGCTAAAGCCACTGCTCCCTGCCACGCCCTCCCCCCCAAAAAGAAAATACAGCATCCATCAGCCTTGCTCATACACCTTTTCCCAAAGTTTGCCTGGATCACCAAAAAACTCCTACAAAAGGTGATGGGGGGAGAATTGCAGCCCCTTTATATCTTCTGCAACTCTGGGATATTGGTCCCAATGGCTTGGAAGCTTTGCTATTACAGGTGGTTATTTAGATCATCTCCCTCCACCAGCCATGAGCATCTCCCTTCCCTGGCTGGAAACCAGCAAAGCCACTTCTAGAAGAGTATTATTGTTTCTACAAGAGAAATCTTGTAGAAGATTTCTTCTGTAATCTATAAGATTACAAAAAAACCCATGCAAATATTTTTTTCATATTGAGGACACCCCATTAGCCAATGGGATCCTGGGGGGCATCAGGAGGAGTGTGGGCAGCAGGTCCCAGGAGGGGATCCTCCCCCTCTGCTCTGCCCTGCTCAGGCCCCAGCTGGAGTGTTGTGTCCAGTGCTGGGCTCAGTGTCTGTGGGGACAGGACAAGGGGTGATGGCCTCTAAGCTAGAGCACAGGGAGTTCCACAGCAATCTGGGGAAGAACTTCTTCCCAGTGAGGGTGAGGGAGCCCTGGGCCAGGCTGCCCAGGGGGGTGTGGAGTCTCCTTCTCTGGAGAGATTCCAGCCCCATCTGGATGCCTCCCTGTGTGCCCTGTCCTTTGGCAGGGGGGTTGGACCTGATGATCTCTGGAGGTCCCTTCCAACCCCTGTGATTCTGTGATTCCCTCACTCCCTTTCCCCTCCAGGACTGCTGAGCTCAAGGTTTAAGAAAACACAGCAGAGCAGTAAAAAAAAAATAGCAGTAAGAATTTTCAGGTTTTTTCTTAAGAAATGAGTCTAACATCCCAACAGCATCATGGTCAGACCTGCCTACAGGCCAGAGGCATACAAGACACTTACCATTTCCACTTGTTTCCTGCCTCTTCTTTCTTTTCTTCTTCTTTCTCTTCCTTTTTAGCCTTTTTGTTGTTCTTTCCTTCTCCTCCTTCCTTTGATTTCCTTTTCTGTGTTTTTCCTGATGTCTCTTCTCCTTCACTTCTCTCTTTGGTCTTCTTCCCCTTCTCTTTTGTTTCCTTCTTTGGTTTTCTCTCCTTGGTTTTCTGCTTTTTCTCTTTGTCTGGCACATCTCCCTTCCCTGCCTCATCCTCCTCCACCTCCTGCCCAGTCTCAGCACTCAGGGGCTGAAGGATGGCAAGACACCCCTTCTCATGCACTTCCTCCTCCTTTATTCCTTTTCCATCTTCACTTTCCTTTCTCACCCCATCTCTCCCCTCCAGTCCCTCTCCCACTCCTTCCTCCTCATCATCTCTCTTCCCCAGCATTTCCTCCTCTCCAAGCACTTTTTCCTTCTTTACTTTCTTCTTCCTCATCTTCTCCACTCCCTCTATTTCCACCTTCTTACGCTTCCCTGCTCTTCCTTTCTCCTGCTTTTCCCTCCCATCACCCTCCCCCTGGGTGCTGCTCTTCCCTTGCTTGGCTCTAGTCTGTCCCACTGCCTGATTCCTGCCCCCATAACCACCCTCCTCAATATCCTCCATCACATCTCCAGGCTTTTCCTCAAATTCATTCTTCTTCCTCCCTCCTTTTGTCATCAATCCATTTTCCTGGTGCTTCCTTTGGTCTTGCTTCTTTGCTCCTTTTCTTCTCAAGTCTCTGGCACCTCCTTGCTGCTGTGGGACAAGGAGGTCCAGCTCCTTGTCCTCACTGTCCCTCATCGTGGTGTCCCCTGTAGCCATCTCTGAGGCTCCAGGCTCTCCTGAGATGGGTGCAGCCCCACCAGCAACACCATCACTTGGCTTTGGGAGCTGTGGGAAACAGCCAGAAGGGAAGAAAGGTTAAAGCTGGGAAAGGACAGAGATTATCCCAAAGCCCAGGTGCATGGAGGTGCCAAGGGTCATGCCCATGGAGGGGTGAGTCTGGAAGGTGACACTCCCCCCAGCTTTCCTACCCCAACTCCATCCTTGGACGCTGACAGCTGCTGTTCTGCCACTGATCCATCTCCCTGAGGTTTAAACAGTGACCTGTGGTGAGAGCACAAGAGCACAACCACTTCTCACTGCACTGTGAAGAGCAGCCTCCACTTCTTCAACATGAAATTAGCAGCTTGATCCCAAACAAGCCCTTGTTTCTCTTCAAGCACGGCAGGACCCACAGGTGCTGTGGCAGATGGAGATGTCCCAAAGCAGCAGTGACTGTCTCCTGTAGGAAATGGCCTCAGGATGTAGCTCATGGAATGAGGAAGCTCAAATGAGCAGGACCACAAGGTCTCCAGACCAAATGGGGGAAGCCTCAAGGAAACATCCCCTACAGACGCCTCTTCCCAGAGGTGGGGACCACCTTGCAAGGCTTGGTAGCACCAACAGAAGAGTGTGACAGAGATGGCATCAGACTGAGCATCACTGACACACTGGTGAAGGAGATTTTGGGATGGGATACATCTCCTGGGACTGTGGGCTCCCCTACTCCCTGCCCAAGGAGGTGGCCTGGGCAGGCCACAGGGAAGGACACAGCTTCATCACTGCAACGAGCTGCAGGAACCAGGAGTGGCTGGTTATGTGACCTCCCAATTAGCAATATGGGTGGGGAATGCAGGAATTCAGCAGAGAGGCCAGGTGAATTTGGGGAACTCCTGTGGGATTTGCAAACATCATAACCACCAACCTGCCCCTATGAAATACTTTCTCTCCAAGCCAGGCAGGGAGCTGGGAATCTCATCTTTGATTTGCTCCTGCTCCAAAATAAAGCAAAGCAAGAGATGAATGAGGGACTAGCAAGCACAGCCTAATCTAGACCTACATATCCACAAGAGTTGAGGTGATGGTGTCCCCTTGACCACAGGGAAACCTGGGGCTGCTCCTTCCTTGTTGGATCACTGCCACCTCCCAACTGAGATGGGAGACAGGCTGCAAAGGCACCAGGTCCATGCTCAGCAAGCTTGGAAGGGATCTCATGCCCTTGCATGAGATGGGTCAGACCCATTGCTGCCTTTCCCCACTCCTGGCACCCCTCAGCAGGGCCAGCTTGGAAATACAGCCAGCTGCCCTGATACCACCCAGAACAGAACTAGGAAGCCAGGTTTCTCCTCCTAAGGAAGGTGGTGATAGCTCTCCTGCATGTCCTAGGTGAGCACAGAGAAAGCAGAGCCACAATTTCTTCTTTCAGCCAGAACATCTTGAAGATGACACTTCTACCACAGGAAACAACAAGGTTTTTCTGGCCCTTTCCTAGTTCAGGCTGATGCTAAGTTACCAGGCTGTGGGACATCAGACCAACACTGGGCTCAGGAAAGTCTTCAAGCCTGCTTGAGATGGAGGTAGCAAATCCTTCCCCCCACTCCCAAAAAACACCCCAACATTGGGACCAGATGCTTTTGCCCACACAGCCAGAGCACACATTCCACAATCTCAACTAAACTCATTAGTGCAAGAGGCCCAGCCCCTCCAATCTCATTAGCAGCTGAGCACCAGCAGATTCATGACTCAGAAGGCAAAGTCCTGCCACCTTTTGGGATCCCCTCCTTCCCCAGAAGGTCTTATTAGAGGCCTCTCACCAGACATGAAACCCTCTGCCTCGAAGATGCAGGGTGGATCAGCCTGCTAAGGGACAGCTTTATGAATTCCACTTCCTATCTCTGCCCAGATCTAGCACAGGGCAAGGGAAACAAACACCCTGTTCCCAGGCTTTGGTTGTCCCCACCAGCATCACCCCACCTTCATATTTATGTAGGTATGTGCATCGGAAGGCTTGCACCCTGCTGACTTGAGCATCCCTGAGGATGGGGCCAGGAACCTCCCTTTCCACCCTTAAGCCTGAGGATGAGGCTTCAAATACCACTTGCCTTGGGTTTGTTGGGTGGGTTTTTTTGCAAGCTTTAAGGTCACTGGAGGTACCAGGACATTGCCAAGCTGCCCACTGAAGGTAACAGCAGCAGCAGCAGGGTGGTCTTGGTGATACAGGAGGTAAAACAAGGGCTGTGCAACCCCACAGCAAGAAGAGACAAACTTCTAGTTCCCTGAGCAGAAAGCATTCAGAAAGTAGCCCAGCTTACCTTGAAGAGTCTTTCAGCCCCACTGATGGCCCTTGAAGGGTTGACTCAGTCTCCTCCTGAAAGATAGTAACAGCTTTGATCTGGGAGAGGGCAGCTGGCATAGATACCCCAACAGCAACATCACCCCCCAAGCAAGCACCCAGCCCCTGCCATGGCAGCCAGTCATTCCACATCCCACTGGCATCACCTTGGCCTTCCTAGGCCACCTTGGACTAGGAGCCAGGAGTCAAAACCAGCAAGCTTTTCCAGCCATGAGGAGAGCTTTGAAGATTTTATGGGGTTAGAAAATCCTTGTCTGTCTTCCCACAACACTGAAAAGGTATTTTATATTTTCAAATACTTGAAAGCTCTCACCCCTCCCCAAACCATCAAGCTCATCAGATATGGTGCTGCTATGAGGAACACCAGCAGGGATAGGAGGGCTCCAAAACAAAGATTCATGAAATGAAAGCTTGGTCCACAGAAGATTAAATGACCCTTGTAGCAGATGGCAAGCAGGAAAGAGAGGTGGAGAGCAAAGCCACAGGGTGGGAAACACAAGGGGGAAGAGAGGACAAGGATAAAGAAAAAGCAAAACAGAATGAAAATGGGGACAACACCTGGAAGAAAGTGAGCTCAGATGGGACTCCATGCCTTAAAAACTGACCATGGTAGCCACCAGGAGTATTACTACACCAGGTTCTTCTGTTCCTGGCTGTACAAAATAACCACACAGCACCCTAAAACCCACCCCAGCTTCACCTGACACTTGCCAAGCATCAAGTCTCTCGTTCTAAATTCCAACTTCCCCAAGTTTCTCTTCCAAAGGCTTTCAAGGGAGGCCAAAACCACACAAGGGATTTTTCTTGAAAGCTGCTGCTGAGAAGCTGCTGGGTTAAACTCATTAAGGAAGGGGAAAAAAAAAAAAACCAACCCTGAGTTAATTATAGGTTGGTTACAGCAATATACACTTTGGCTCCCTGGGAATACTCCTGCTCTCAGATTCACAATCCTCCAGCTGCTGTAAGAAATCAGGTTAGTCAATCCAAGAGTAGAAAGCCATCATCTTCCCAAAAAATTCCAAGATGCAAATGCCTGATGATTGTACTGGGAACACCAGGACACTGACTGAAGGCACCCTTGGTGGGGTTTCAGCTGACAGAATGATTTGGGTTGGAAGGGACCTCTGGAGATCATCTAGTTCAATCCTACACACCCTGACAAAGCAGTGTCATCTTAAGCAGGCTGCACAGGAGAGCATCCGTGCAGGTTTTGAATGTCTCCAGGGATAGAAACTCCACAACCTCTCTGGGAAGCATGTCCCAGGGCTCTGCCACCCTCCCAGTACAGAAGTTCCTCCTCATGTTTAGGTAGAGCTTCCTCTCTTCCAGTTTGTGCCTGTTGTCTCTTGTCCTGTCCCTGGGCACCACCAAAGAAAGACTGACCCCATCCTCCTGAGAACCAGTCCTCAAGCTCCCATTGCATCTATGCAGGAGAGTCTGCTGGTGTGTTCAGACACTTTACAAGAGGGATGGAGATTCATCATAGGGAAGAGAAGAAGCAGCTCTGCTGGTTTTACACACCAAGAGGTCAAGCACAACACACTTATGTGGGCAAAGCAAAACGTTGGGGGAATCAGCCAGGATCTATTCTTTGGACAGTGCAGGAGAGCAGAGTGGTGAAAACCAAGTATCACAGAAATGGGTGTCTTCAGGATGAGACCAATCCCAGCCTCGTGCTTGGAAGGAGATGCAGTCACCCATGTCCTGGTGCTCCCCATTAATGCCAGCTGATACTCCTGGTCCAACACCAAAACACGACTCGTTCAACCCATGTGCATCTGCCAGTGGAGCACATGAGCTTCAAGTATTTAATTCAAGATGCTCAAAGGCCCACTTCTAGGGGCTTTCTCACAACCATGAGTTGTGGGACACTGTCCCCACAGCTCCCTTGAAAGCAAACCACATGAGTGCTCCTTAACCCTTCAGTGCAGAGACCACCACATACCAACCCAGCTGCAGCTCCCTCCTCTGCTTGGATCCCATCCTGCAGGTGTGGGCCAAGACTTTTCCCTTCTGTGGCCTCTTGCTTTAGAGAGCTTCTTGGCCAAAAAGGAGACAGAGAAAGAAGACATTAATTATTTCCCCTGATTAAAAAGCCTTCTTGATAACCAAAGGAGCCCAAGGAGAGCAGCGTGGGATGCAGCACTCCATGGGACTTGGGACTCCAATGCATGACTTGGGGCAAGCCCAGATATGGAACCCCAGCATGGCAGGGGGAGGCAAAGCCATGTAGCTCCCATCTCTTCCATAGATGCCACCATCAGCAGCCCATCTAGCCAAAACATTACCTGCTGATGATGTTCTCCTGCAGTGGCTTCTCCTTGACCCCTGGCAATTTCTTCTTCTTCCCTTTTCCTGCAGCAGGCTGCACATCAGGATGGAGGGGGATAAGACAGAAGGAAGTTCACATGCTAGGTTCAACACCCACAAAACATTTGGGACAGTCACAAGGGTCATCCCAGTGCCTGGGCAATGAGAGGGCTGTCTGGTACCTGTGCCACACACAGTGTTTCCTCCAACTCCTTCTTCACAGCTTTTCTCCTGGGTCTCTTGGATACCTCCTGCCCCTTCCCCAACTCATCCTTTCGCTTCCTGAGGACAAGAGCAAACAAAGCCAAGCAGAAACCCCCTTGGTGGTGGAAATAAGTCATGATGTGGTGCCACAATCACAGAATCACAGGGCTGGAAAAGACCTTGGAGATCATCAAGCCCAGCCAATCCTGTCCTGTGCTAAACCAAATCCCTGAGCACCTCATCTCCCTGTCTGTTAAACACACCCAGGGGTGGGGACTCAGCCCCCTCCCTGGGCAGCCTGTGCCAGGCCCTGACCCTGCTCCAGGCCCCTTGCTCCACAGCCCCACAACTCTGCCAGGGAAGAACTTGTCCCTCCCAGCTGAGCTGACCCTGCCCTGGGGCAGCTTGAGCCCATTGCCCCTTGTCCCAGCTCCTGGCCCCTGGCTGAAGAGACCAGCGCCCACCTCTCTGCACCCTCCTGGCAGGGCAGGGGAGGTGGGCAGAAGGTCTCCCCTCAGCCTCCTCTTCTCCAGCCTCAACACCTCCAGCTGCTCCTCAGAGGATCTGCCCTCCAGACCCACTCACCAATCTAGTTGCCCTTCTCTGGACATGCTTGAGGACCTTGATGTCCTTCTTGTAGTGAGGTGCTACTTAACTCTGTCCAGCAGCACCAAAAAAGGGGTCTCAAAAGGAAACTTGGAGGGATTTCCCTGCTGCCCACTTAGATTTGAGCTAATTAACAGCAGGAAGCATGATAAAATAACACTGAGGGTCCCCCAAAACCAAGCCATGCCCCATGCTACCCACCTGCTGCTGCTGCTCTTCACCCCACCGGCCCTCGTGATGCCCATGGCTCAGTCATCTGCCAGCTCTTTGAGGCACAAGAGGGGGTTAAGGCAGTGTCCCTGAGGATGGTCACTGCAACATGGAGGAGACAGATGGCTAGCAGCACCCCAGTTTTGTTCTCAGGGGAAACCCCAACAGGTTCTCACTCCACAGCTCAAACCTGAAGTCCACAGCGACCCACAGGGTTAACACCAGCTTTAAGGAGGACTGAAGGGGAACATTGCATGAAAGAGGCTTGAGCTCAGATCCTGAGCTGCTCTCAAAGGTGGTAAGAATGAAACTGCTGCTAAAACAAAAGGAAAGCACCACCACCACCACCCCTCAAATGGAATTCACAGCTCCACATAGGTAGATGGGGTTGAGGGCTGGTGTGGATTTGCACTCCCAGAACAGCCCAGGGTATGCAGCAAGTAATATCCAGGTCCTAATTACACCCAGAAAGCCACCACAGGAGAAAGTAAGGAAACAAGCAAAGAGACAAGGGTAAAATTGAGATACTGACTCTCCCCACCAAATCAAGCAGCTAGGCAGCCATCTCCCAGCTGTAAGCTCTCAGTCTTGTGCCTGGAGCAGCCACCACCCCCCAAAAAAAAACCATAAACCCAAAAATTACCACCCTCCCTAAGAATTAAGGGCCTCAGAAATGACAAGAAATAAAGATCACATTCAATCAGTGCCAAGGTGCTCCCCACCCATGAAGGACCTTTACCATTGAGTAAACATGGAGATTCCTCAAGGAGAGAGGGACAAGCTACAGAGCTCCAGACAAGGCATCCTGAAAACTTCTCAAGAAGCAGAAAACACACTGAAAAACTCCATATTTTACCAGTCTGTGCCAAGCTGTTAGCACTTACAGCTGCTGGTGGGAACACACTCACTCAACACACCATTAAAGACTCCCTTAAAGGCCACCCAAACTGGGAAACACCTCACCTCTAACCCAGCTGCCTCCCCAAAAGCAATGCCCCCACCCCCACCTTGCAGGCAGCCTATTTAAAGACTCCCTCAGCCCTGATTGGATGTTCCCAGCCCAAGATGCACCTTGGGAAATGAAGTTTGAGCACAAAAGTTGAATTTTAAGAGAATCAGTAGTCAGGGTCTCCTTGGCAAGACAACCTACTGAGGAGGGAGGGGATGCTTTGCACTTCAGGTGTAGGCTTGGGCTAAAGACACACTGTCCAAGCAAATTCCCTTCCCAGAGATACCCCCGCTCTACAATTAGACTATTAAGTTAGTCCTAAAACCCACCCAGTTTCAGCTGCTTCTTACCCATCACATCCCCACAGTTGGATTTAGGGAGGTCCTTCAACCCAAGTACTGAGTACAGATCCTGTGATGTACTCCATACTGTAACCCGCAACCCTCATCCTGAAGCACAGCTTCACCCCACCACTCACCTCCAACCTTATTCATGCAGGTGAGCCCATTGCTTTCACCTGCCCACATTGCCATCAAGACACTCATCACAGCTGAGCCTCAACCATCCTCAACCTGGTGCCAGCAGCACTGCTTGCAGAGGAGCTACAAGGGCTTTACACAACCCAGATGTCCCTTAAAACTGTCCTGTTAGTATCTTCATTGATGATCTTGGTGAGGGAACAGCATCCACCCTCAGCAAGGACCTGATGATCCAAAGCTGGGAGGAGTGGCTGATGCACAGGACACTGAGCTGTCATCCAGAGAGACCTGGCCAGGCTGGAGAGCTGGGCAGGGAGAAACCAGATGGGGTTCAACAAAAGCAAGGGGAGAGTCTGGCACCTGGGAAGGAAGAACTGCTGGAATCAGGACAGGCTGGGGGTGACCTGCTGGAGAGGAGCTCTGTGGAGAAGGAGCTGGGGGTGCTGCTGGGTGACAGGGTGGCCATGAGCCAGCAGTGTGCCCTGGGGGCTGAGAGAGCCCATGGCATCCTGGGGGGCATCAGGAGGAGTGTGGGCAGCAGGTCCCAGGAGGGGATCCTCCCCCTCTGCTCTGCCCTGCTCAGGCCCCAGCTGGAGTGTTGTGTCCAGTGCTGGGCTCCCTGGGATAGAAAAGACAGGGATCTCCTGGAGAGAGTCCAGAGGAGGCTCTGGAGATGCTGAAGGGCCTGGAGCATCTGCCCTGGGAGGAAAGGCTGAGGGAGCTGGGGCTGTTCAGCCTGGAGAGAAGCAGCCTGAGAGGGGATCTGATCAATGGGTATCAATAGCTGAAGGGTGGGACACAGGGGGACATGGGCAGCCTCTTCTCAGTGTCTGTGGGGACAGGACAAGGGGTGATGGCCTCAAGTTGGAGCACAGGGAGTTCCACTCCAACATAGGGAAGAACTTCTTCCCTGTGAGGGTGAGGGGGCCCTGGGCCAGGCTGCCCAGGGGGGTGTGGAGTCTCCTTCTCTGGAGAGATTCCAGCCCCATCTGGATGCCTCCCTGTGTGCCCTGTCCTAGGGACCCTGCTTTGGCAGAGGGGTTGGTCCTGATGATCTCTAGAGGTCCCTTCCAACCCCTGTGATTCTGGGATTCTATGAAAACAATGAGGTTTGAGGCCTAAAACTGAGATCCTTGGCTGAGGTGAGTAGCGGGGCCATGAGTTCTCCTGGGAAGATGACACCCAGTTTGCGGCCGGGAGCGGAACCCCCCAGGGGCAGGGCTGGCTCCTGGAAAACCTCTTTGATCCCCCATTGCACCATCCATCCAGGGGGAGAAAAAAAGCATCCAAGCCACCTTTCTTGCTGGATGAGTAAAAGTTGTCAAGGGATGGGAGCCAGCCCCAGGGTAGGGAGCAGGAGAGGATGACTTCATGCCAGGGCTTGTTCACTCTCAACCACCTTCTGCCAAGCCAGGGACAGGCATTTATTTGATTTTCTTCCATTTTCACCTTGGTTCCCATATAGGTGTATCCAACACTTGATGCTTGGTGAAGGTTTCTCCCAAACTCTCTACCCTGGTTGGGATGTCCATGATGGGAAATGGTAAGGATTGCAGGGTAGGAGAGCTGGGAGAAACATGTCCTAACCTAGACCAGCTCCAGTTTGCTTTTATATCCTAGAATCACAGTCTTGAAAGTTGGAAAAGACCTCTAAGATCAAGTCCAACTGTCAGTTCAATATCATGTCAACTAAACCATGTCCTGGAGTGCCACATCTGCATGGTTTCTAAACACCTCCAGAGATGGTGACTCCACCACCTCTCTGGGCAGCCTGCAATGCCCTGACCACTCTTTCAGTGAAGAGATTTTTTCCAAACATCCAATCTAAAGCCCCCCAGTGTAAATTGAGACCATCTCCTCTCATCCTATCTCTTGTTACTTAGAAGAGACCAACCCCCATCTCAATGCAACCTCCTTTGTGGTAGTTGTAGAGACATCAGGTCTCCCCTCAGCCTCCTCCCCAAGCACAATCTGAGTTAAACTTCTTAATAATAAGAGAGATTTCATATATATTTTATATATATTTTCCTCTTCACACTGAGGGAGATGGGGAGCAGGATGGCTTCATCCATGGCTCTGCAGTGGGGAATCATGGATATCAAAGAGGTTCCAGCTCATCCTTGGGGAAAACCAGGCTGCAAATAGGGTCTTTGCATGGTTTGGTGACACCCCTGCAAGCTGCTGAAGGTTGTGTTGGTGGTAACATCTCATGAGCTTTTGATTCCCATCGGGATGAAGGCAGCTACCTCATCAGCAGAGGAATAAACACCTCTTCCAATGTGCCAACAGTTGCTGTTACTTGATTATTAAAGTGGTTTTCTTTGCAAACCACTGTGATTCTGGGCTCCTCAGCATCAGAAGGACATGGAGGTCCTGGAGCAAGTCCAGAGAAGGGCAACCAGGCTGGGGAAGGGGCTGGAGGGCAAATCCTCTGAGGAGCGGCTGAGGGAGCTGGGGGTGTTGAGCCTGGAGGAGGCTGAGGGGAGACCTTATCACTGCCTACAGTGACCTCACAAGAGGGTGCAGAGAGGTGGGCACTGGTCTCTTCAGCCAGGGGCCAGGAGCTGGGACAAGGGGCAATGGGCTCAAGCTGCCCCAGGGCAGGGTCAGCTCAGCTGGGAGGGAAAAGTTCTTCCCTGGCAGAGTTGTGGGGCTGTGGAACAGGGGCCTGGAGCAGGGTCAGAGCCTGGAACAGGCCTGGAATAGGGGCCTAGAACAGGGTCGGGGCCTGAGACAGGGTCGGGGCCTGGCCCAGGCTGCCCAGGGAGGGGGTTGAGTCCCCACCCCTGGGTGTGTTTAACAGACAGGGAGATGAGGTGCTCAGGGATCTGGTTTAGCACAGGACAGGAATGGTTGGACTTGATGTTCTTAAAGGTCTTTTCCAACCTGGTGATTCTGTGATATTCATCAGGAAGAGCATCACTACCATTCCAGATTAAACAGTGATTCCACCTTTCTAGTCCAGCAGCTCCTTTCAGATGGGGAAATTCAGGAGGGAGAGAAAAGCCTTCCCTAAAATACTGCCTTCCCTGGGCTTGTTTGCAGTCCTCAAAGCCCCAGCAAGGGCCAGGGAAGGTGGAAACATGGTTTAATATATCCAAATAGTTATAAAATAAATCCAAGTAATAGAAATTTTGGGGGGTTGGACCCAATGATCTCTTGGGGTTCCTTCCAACCTCAATGATTCTGTGAATCTGTGAAGTTTTAATGTACACTGGGTTAATTTCCCACCTCCCCCTCCTCGTTAATCAGCATTCAGCTAATCACTCCCTCTGCCCTGTTGCCTTAAAGTGGATTCATCATCATGCATAAGCATGGGCTCCTTAACTTCATCACAATAACGAAGCCAGACCCCAGTAAAGATTAAGGACCCTTTTTTGTGGTGATACATGCTGGTGACAATCCAGCTCAGCATCACTACCCTGGGTACCACATGCTTCTAAGGTCCTTCTAAGCTTCCCATCTTGGAATCACAGGTTTCCAACCCCTGGATGTTTTTCCACAATGATTTTTGCTGGATTTCCATAGAATTTTACCAGATTTCCATAAAATAGCACCAGATTTAATGCTATTACCCAGCCCAGATCTTATTTTATAAGCCTATACATTCCAAGATAGCTCAGAGGTGGGAAGAGTGGGGTAGGATATCCCTGTGCCTGGCTGGAAAGTGGATTTGATTTTATTTCCCTATCTTTATATTGCATTTCTGACTCTATGCTGCTTTGCCTAGGGATGTCCAGGAGCAGCATCTAATGGGGAGAGCAGGGCAGCCCCAAGATGTTGTGGGGCAGCTGTGCAAGCTGCAGGGTCACCATCCAGATGTGATGCTTTTTGGGTTTGGTGGGTTGTTTGTTGGGGTGTGTTTGGGTTTTTTTTTGGGGGGGAAGGAGGGGATGGGATGGGGTTGTTACGATGTGGCCAAGGGGCCACACAGGGGGAGCACATTACTGGGGGCAGCTGGAGTTGGCTGAATGGGGGGGGGGGGTGAATGGTGGGCGCTGCCTTAGTGCAATCCCCTGCCACAGCAGCCCAGATGTTGTGAGGGGAAGGAGGGGGAGAGGGGGTGTGTTGTGTGGGGGAGGTGAGGATTATAAGGGCTGGATGAGGAAGAAGGGGGGCACCCAGATATCTGGAGGGGGCATCCATTTGGAGGTGTGGGCATCCAGATGTGGTGGGGGCAGAGCAGACATGCATCCAGATGTGACAATGGGGAGGGTGGGAGAGGGAGGGGGAGTGTTGAATAGGGGAGGTGAGGATTATAGGGGCTGGATGAGGAAGAGGGGGGCACCCAGATGTTTTGGGGGGCATCTGTTTGAAGGTGAGGGCGTCCAGATGTGGCTGGGGACAGAGTGGATGCATGTCCAGATGTGGTATTGGGGGGGGGTTTGGGGGGTGGGGGGGATGTTGCATGGGGGAAGCGGGGATTATAATGGCTGGATGAGGAAGAGGGGGGCACCCAGATGTTTTGGGGGGGGGGTCCGTTTGGAGGTGGGGGCGTCCAGATGTGGCTGGGGACAGACCCAGATGTGGTAATTGGGGGGGAGGGGGGGGGGGCTGGTCGCGGCTGTGGCAGTGGGGAGGGGCACGGCTCCCCGCGACTCCCCGCCCCTCCCACAACGTCATCAGCGTTCTAAATCCCAGGGTTGCCACAGGCGACAGCTCCCCCCCCCCCCCCGCTCCCCTCCTCGCCCCTCCCCTCCCCGAGACGCTCCGTTCCTCCACACCCCCCTTCCCGCCCTCCTCTTCCTGCTCCGCGCTCCCATTGGGCGGCGCTAACGCCAATCCGCGCCGTCCTCATCTCCCATTGGTCACGACCTCTCTCCGCCCCGCCCCATCACCCTGCTTATGCCTCTCGCCGCCCTGGGGCCGGCGTTGCCTTCGTCCGGGTCGGCAGCGGCGGGGCCGTCCTGGGGGGGCCGGGGGGCGCCTTGAGGGGGGGTTGCCGGCTCTCAGGAGGGGGTTGCCGAGGCTTAACTCAGCCTGTGGCGTGAGGTTTGCCGTAGCGGGGGCTGGGGGTTTTGCCCCCTGTCTTGGGTATCTCTGTAAGGGAGGTTTTGGGGGGGGGGGGGGGGTGTCTGTGTACCCCCACCCTTTAGGCTCTTGTAAGGGGTTGTTTGAGGGGGGGGGGGGGTGTTCCCCTTTCCAGCTGGGGTAGCGTTGTAAAGGGGGTCTTTAGGGTTTGCCCCCCTCTTTTTGAGTGGGGTAGATCTGTGAAGGAGTCCTTGGGGGGGGGGTCCTTCCCTCCCCCCCCCCCCCTTATTTGGGGTAGCTCTGTAAGGGCTTCTACCCCAACTGGGGGGGTTTGCAAAGGGGGTTTGGGGCTTTTACCCCCTTCCCACCTCCCCCCCCCCACTCTGTATCTAGTTTGAGGTGAGGTGCATGAGGCTTTACAGCACCAGTGGGTAGGGGGGGTTTAAGCCCCCACCCAGGACTGAACCCCCTGAGGTTTGGGAAGGGGGGGGTGGGCTAAGCCTGGAAAAGCGGAACAGCCCAAGGAGGAGCCCCAGAGTTACCCAGTTGGGTGAAGTGGGAGCCCCCCCTTCCCCAGCTGCGGGCTCACCCACCCTCAGCCTGTGGATGCTGCACCCTTGGAGATGATGCCCCCCGAGGAGGAGGAGAGCCCAGCCGGCAGCAGGGAGGGGGACGGTGGTCTGGTCCTCCTGCAAGCTCTGAAGAGCGGCAGCAGCACCCGGAAGGTGAGGCACGGCAGTGGGGTGCCATGGGGGGGGGGTGGTGGTGGTGGTGGGATGGGGAGGGGTGGGGGGCAGCAGCATGGCAAAGCACCCAGCTGATGCTCCGTGGGGCTGCGTGGTCCCTATGGGGGTGCAGGTCCATCCTGACCATCAAACCTTGCTGGGGGTATCATGGCAAAGCACCCAGCTGATGCTCTGTGGGGCTGCGTGGTCCCTATGGGGGCTGCGTGGTCCCTATGGGGGTGCAGGTCCATCCTGACCATCAAACCTTGCTGGGGGTATCATGGCAAAGCACCCAGCTGATGCCCTATGGGGGCTGCGTGGTCCCTATGGGGGTGGTGGTCTCTATGGGGGTGCAGGTCCATCCTGACCATCAAACCTTGCTGGGGGTATCATGGCAAAGCACCCAGCTGATGCTCTGTGGGGCTGCGTGGTCCCTATGGGGGTGCAGGTCCATCCTGACCATCAAACCTTGCTGGGGGTATCATGGCAAAGCACCCAGCTGATGCTCTGTGGGGCTGTGTGGTCCCTATGGGGGTGCAGGTCCATCCTGACCATCAAACCTTGCTGGGGGCATCATGGCAAAGCACCCAGCTGATGCTCTGTGGGGCTGTGTGGTCCCTAGGGGGGTGCAGGTCCATCCTGACCATCAAACCTTGCTGGGGATATCAGGGCATGGTGAGGGCTGCCTGGGATGAGGAGGGGGGGGGGTTCTTGGTGTGTGATAGACCTGTGGTTAGTATCTCATCCATAAGTAATCCTACCCAACTCTCTGATAACTCATCATCTCTTCAACTCCACCTCTCAAACTCCACTCCTCTAGCCCATCTTCCTCCCTTCCAAGCTTCCTGGTGGCTGCTTTTGACCAAGTCCTCCTTACTTTTGGCTCCTTCTCCTTCCTCCTCATAGAAGAATGGTGCAGTCCAGCACCACCAGCCCCCCTCCCCATCACCATCAGATGTACCTGGCAGCATGTGGCTTGCCCTAGGAGCTGCCTGTAAAAGTCAGAGCACCAGCAGCCTGGCCATATGTGTGGAAGATGGGGCTGATAGTTCCACTGGCGTCACTGGTTTAATTAGTAACAGTGGGGTGACAGCAAGGAGGGAGGGGGATGGACCTGGCCTCAAGGCTGCCACTTGACCCTGCTGCTCAACTTCCCCTGCCATCCCTTGGGCATCCATCAATGCTCCTAGGGTTGAAGAGGCTGTAAAGTGAGGGAAGATGGGTGAACTTGAGTTTTGGGGGGGGTGGGCTGTTACAGCACATCTCCAGTTAGATCTGGCCTGCCTTTCTCAACCTGCTGTGGATTTATTTACCCTGTAAGCTGATCTCTCAAGTATATAACTTTTAAAACTTGTTCTTCAGCAGGGAGCTCTGTTTCTACAGTGCTTTGGGGTGGGGAAAATGAAGCCAAATCAGGAAAAAAATAACCCCCAAAAACCCCCTCAAAACTCAAGCTCTAGAGGGGTTAGTTTTTTTTATCCCCTGAGTGTTGAGATCACAACCTTGAGTGAACAAGGATCAATCTGATCTTGAGTCACTTGAGCCTGGCCTCACTGACTGCAGCTAAAGAGGTTGCAACCTTAAACCAGGTTGGAGTTTACCCAGAGCTTTGTTTAAATAGCAGGTGCTGCTTGGAAGCTTAGCAGGAGGGTTATGGGATGGGTGGTTTTTCTTTTTCCCCTTTCCAATTGATTCTGTGTACAGGTAAGCACCTGATTAGGTTTCTTAGCAATGATATTACCTTTTTTTGAGTTCAAAGAAACTATAGATACAGCATTTTCTAGTTGTGTATTGGGGTTTTTCCTACCCCAACAGGGGCTGGGGATGTTTGGGGCATGTTTGCTTCCTTGCAGGGGATCCTGGATGCTGTTGCAATGGTGTTTTGTTGCCTTTTTTTTGTTTTGTTTTGTTTTTTTGCCAGGGTTCATGTACTGGGGCTGAAGATTTAATACATCTGTTTCCTGCTGGCACCCTGCCCTAACTCTCATGATGCTCTATATCACCCCACAGCTCCCAGGAGCAGCTTCACTCTCCTGAAACTCAAGCTCTGGGTGCAGGTTTTGCTGTTAAAAGCCCCCAACCCCCTATATATATATATTTTTTTTATCCCTCTTTTTATTATCCTTTCCTCTTGCTGAGTGCATTAGCCAACAGTGAGGGCACTTCATGGGGAAATTTAAAACCTTAATCCTCCCCTCATTTGTTAAAAGGCCCTGTGATGTAACCATATTCTCAATAAAAGGGTTTAGAGGTTTTAGCTGGTGATGTCTCCCACAGCAAAACAGCTTTCAGCTGGAGTGCTTCATGAGATTAGTTTCAATATTAGGGACTTTTTATGCATAAATAGATGTTCAGGGAGCAAAAACTCTTTGTTGTGACCTACTGGTTGTCTCATAGGAACAGCCCATGTTACTTGCTGAAATGCCTTTGGCTGGGAGGAGAAGGAAATGATGGGGAATCTTTTAAAAATAAGAGTTTTAAAGCTTGTTGCTGGGGGGGGGATGCTGTTGTTTTTAGCTGTTTCTTGTCTCTGCAAGTGTATCTTGCTCTGGCTCTTAGTGCAGATGGTGTGGAGCCTGCCTTGATGCAAACTGGGGGAATTGGTGGAGAGCAAATGCAGCTTGGGCTTGAGCAGCTCTCTTGGATTTCACAGAATCACAGGGTTGGAAAAGACCTTGAAAGATCATCAAGTCCAACAGTTCCCATCCTAAACTACACCAGATCCCTGAGCACCTCATCTCCCCTTTTTTAAACACACCCAGGGGTGGGGATTCAGGCCCTCCCTGGGCAGCCTGGGCCAGGCCCTGACCCTATTCCAGGCCCTGACCCTGGACTAGGCCCCTATTCCAGGCCCTGACCCTGGACTAGGCCCCTATTCCAGGCCCTGACCCTGGACTAGGCCCCTATTCCAGGCCCTGACCCTGGACTAGGCCCCTATTCCAGGCCCTGACCCTGGACTAGGCCCCTATTCCAGGCCCTGACCCTGGACTAGGCCCCTATTCCAGGCCCTGACCCTGGACTAGGCCCCTATTCCAGGCCCTGACCCTGGACTAGGCCCCTATTCCAGGCCCTGACCCTGGACTAGGCCCCTATTCCAGGCCCTGACCCTGGACTAGGCCCCTATTCCAGGCCCTGACCCTGGACTAGGCCCCTATTCCAGGCCCTGACCCTGGACTAGGCCCCTATTCCAGGCCCTGACCCTGGACTAGGCCCCTATTCCAGGCCCTGACCCTGGACTAGGCCCCTATTCCAGGCCCTGACCCTGGACTAGGCCCCTATTCCAGGCCCTGACCCTGGACTAGGCCCCTATTCCAGGCCCTGACCCTGGACTAGGCCCCTATTCCAGGCCCTGACCCTGGACTAGGCCCCTATTCCAGGCCCTGACCCTGGACTAGGCCCCTATTCCAGGCCCTGACCCTGGACTAGGCCCCTATTCCAGGCCCTGACCCTGGACTAGGCCCCTATTCCAGGCCCTGACCCTGGACTAGGCCCCTATTCCAGGCCCTGACCCTGGACTAGGCCCCTATTCCAGGCCCTGACCCTGGACTAGGCCCCTATTCCAGGCCCTGACCCTGGACTAGGCCCCTATTCCAGGCCCTGACCCTGGACTAGGCCCCTATTCCAGGCCCTGACCCTGGACTAGGCCCCTATTCCAGGCCCTGACCCTGGACTAGGCCCCTATTCCAGGCCCTGACCCTGGACTAGGCCCCTATTCCAGGCCCTGACCCTGGACTAGGCCCCTATTCCAGGCCCTGACCCTGGACTAGGCCCCTATTCCAGGCCCTGACCCTGGACTAGGCCCCTATTCCAGGCCCTGACCCTGGACTAGGCCCCTATTCCAGGCCCTGACCCTGATCTAGGCCCATCCCAGGCCCTGACCCTGTTCCAGGCCCCTGTTCCACAGCCCCACAACTCTGCCAGGGAAGAACTTCTCCCTCCCAGCTGAGCTGACCCTGCCCTGGGGCAGCTTGAGCCCATTGCCCCTTGTCCCAGCTCCTGTCTCCTGGCTGAAGAGACCAGCGCCCACCTCTCTGCACCCTCTTGTGAGGTCACTGTAGGCAGTGAGAAGGTCTCCCCTCAGCCTCCTCTTCTCCAGCCTCAACACCCCCAGCTCCCTCAGCTGCTCCTCAGAGGATTTGCCCTCCAGCCCCTTCCCCAGCCTGGTTGCCCTTCTCTGCACTTGCTCCAGCACCTCCATGTCCTTCTGATGCGGAGGAGCCCAGAATTGGACCCAGCACTCCAGCTGCAGCCTCACCAGTGCCCAGCCCAGGGGCACAATCCCCTCCCCACACCTACTGGCTAAACTATTTGTAGTTGTCCACCTCTGCCTGAATTATGCTTAGTTGCTGGTGCTTGACCCTCCCAAGCACTGGTGTTTGGTTCTGGTATTGCTGGAAAGATTGGTCACTAGCTTGGTGGCTTTGAATGCTGTAGGTGTTCACCACCCAGGAAACACTTAGTAGACAGCTCTGAAGCCTGAGGACCTTTAGGGTTATCAACCAACCATATCCAGCACTAGCATGGGTTTGGCATTGCCTACCAATCCTGGTGCTACCTAAAGGAATTCCTCTCAGGATGAGATGCCTGCAGGTGAGGTGACTCATGGTATCCAAAGGTTGCTTGGAGCACAGCCTTCATGGCTATCAGGTGTCAAACCAAGATATCTCAGGCTTGTTGTGTATCCTTGATTGGCTTTGCCTTTGACTCTAAATATTGAATTTACTTTATGCTGATTGCCAGTTCTCTGTGTGTTGGTGTAGAAGGAGCACTTGGGGTGACTGTTGTGGGTCAGAGGAGGTGAAATGGAGGTTAGGCATGGAGAGCCATGTTCTAGCAGAGCTCCTGCTGTTTCAGCTGAGGGGTGTCTTTATGCCCCAAGCAGCCAACCTCAGGAACTGGTTGGTGTGAGGAAGGAACAAGGCAGCACTGTGAGGGTCAAGAGAGTGAAATCCCAATGGGTTGTCCAATGAACCATGTCTTCTGGGGGGTTGGAATGATCTCTTGAGGTCCCTCCCAACCCCTATGATTCTGTGATTCTTCCTTCCCAGTGAAAGGGTTGAATAGTGACACTCTTGATGCCTTTTTGCTCCTTCCCCTGAAAAAGAAACTCTTTCCCTGGATGAATAAATTAGAAAATGAAAACTAAGCAGCCCTTAAGGCTTTAAGGAATGTCTGCTTCCCTTTGGGGTAATGGAAATGCTGTAGGCAGTGGAGGCTTCAGGGGATGTAGCAGATGAGCATCATGGGTACCTCCACCAGCTGCAGCTGGGCTACACTTAGAATGGTGGATACAGAATCACAGGGGTTGGAAGGGACCCCCAGAGATCATCAGGTCCAACCCCCCTGCCAAAGCAGGGTCCCTAGGACAGGGCACACAGGGAGGCATCCAGATGGGGCTGGAATCTCTCCAGAGAAGGAGACTCCACACCCCCCTGGGCAGCCTGGCCCAGGGCTCCCTCACCCTCACTGGGAAGAAGTTCTTCCCCATGTTGGTGTGGAACTCCCTGTGCTCCAACTTGAGGCCATCACCCCTTGTCCTGTCCCCACAGACACTGAGAAGAGGCTGCCCATGTCCCCCTGGGTCCCACCCTTCAGCTATTGATCCCCATTGATCAGATCCCCTCTCAGGTTGCTTCTCTCCAGGCTGAACAGCCCCAGCTCCCTCAGCCTTTCCTCCCAGGGGAGATGCTCCAGGCCCTTCAGCATCTCCAGAGCCTCCTCTGGACTCTCTCCAGGAGATCCCTGTCTTTTCTATCCCAGGGAGCCCAGCACTGGACACAACACTCCAGCTGGGGCCTGAGCAGGGCAGAGCAGAGGGGGAGGATCCCCTCCTGGGACCTGCTGCCCACACTCCTCCTGATGCCCCCCAGGATGCCATGGGCTCTCTCAGCCCCCAGGGCACACTGCTGGCTCATGGCCACCCTGTCACCCAGCAGCACCCCCAGCTCCTTCTCCACAGAGCTCCTCTCCAACATCACTGTCTCCTGTGTTGGTGTGAGTAATGGAAACTGAGCTGGGGTTACTACTAGTCCTGGTGCTGGCACCAAGAGTCTCAGTGTGTTTGTGTAGCCATATGGCAGTGATATGGGGCTGGCTGGTGCCCTGCTCCCCTTGAAGCTTTCTCCCTGAGCTTCCCTGCCCTTGGGGGTGTGAAGGTTGTTTGCTTGGTGGTGGGACTGGTTGTAGAGCCTAGGTCAGCTTGTCAGATGGTGACTCATCTCACTGCTGTTGTATTCTGGATGTCTCTGGTCTCTGTGGGAATTAAGTTTCTTGAGTGCCAACAGAAAAGCTGGAGCAGCTCTCCTCTGCTCTGGCAGCAACCCTGCTGGTGATGGTTTTGTGGTTCAAGTTGGTCATGGTGATGGCATGGCTCAGTCTGTTTTTCAGGAGAGGCTGTGGAGCACCTCCTGTGATCTGGCCAAGCTCTGCAGGTATTTGGGAGCTGTTTCTGTGATACCTGTTGGGGCTGTGACTCAAGTCCCAGCTTACAGACCATGTCCTCACTTCTCTGAAGAGATCCATGCCTGGATTTTTACCAGCATGCTCCTCATGTGGGCCTGCTCCTCCAGATAGGGATGCAGCAGCCCCCCTAAGCAACCAGATGTGCAGTGGGATCCTGGGGGGCATCAGGAGGAGTGTGGGCAGCAGGTCCCAGGAGGGGATCCTCCCCCTCTGCTCTGCCCTGCTCAGGCCCCAGCTGGAGTGTTGTGTCCAGTGCTGGGCTCCCTGGGATAGAAAAGACAGGGATCTCCTGGAGAGAGTCCAGAGGAGGCTCTGGAGATGCTGAAGGGCCTGGAGCATCTCCCCTGTGAGGAAAGGCTGAGGGAGCTGGGCTGTTCAGCCTGGAGAGAAGCAGCCTGAGAGGGGATCTGATCAATGGGGATCAATAGCTGAAGGGTGGGACCCAGGGGGACATGGGCAGCCTCTTCTCAGTGTCTGTGGGGACAGGACAAGGGGTGATGGCCTCAAGTTGGAGCACAGGGAGTTCCACACCAATGTGGGGAAGAACTTCTTCCCAGTGAGGGTGAGGGAGCCCTGGGCCAGGCTGCCCAGGGGGGTGTGGAGTCTCCTTCTCTGGAGAGATTCCAGCCCCATCTGGATGCCTCCCTGTGTGCCCTGTCCTAGGGACCCTGCTTTGGCAGGGGGGTTGGACCTGATGATCTCTGGAGCTCCCTTCCAACCCCTGTGATCCTGTGATCTCCCTTTCTCTCCTGTTCCTAACTTTAACAGCATGCCCTGGGATCATGCTTTCCCTTCTCACATGTCTCACAGTAACAGCTTCCAGTTGCCCTTTGATCACTTCATACATTTCAGTTTTGCTTTTGCTCAGCTGCTTCCAGCAACCAAGCTCCTGTTCTCCTAGCAGAAACCCAAGAGAGGAAGCTAATCCCTTCCTGCATGTCTTTGCCCTTTGAGCTTGTTGGCATCCACCTCTTCTGCAGGTGATTATGTTTATCATTAGTGCTGGGAGAGCTGGGAGGTGGTGGCCTTGTGCTGGCACCAGGGTCACCAGTAATGCCCTAGGTGTGCCTCATCTCCTACTACATACCCAGGCTTCATCTCCTTGTGTTTATGGAACATGAGAGGTGCAAAGTACACTTGGTGATCACTTCTAAACAAACATTGTCTATAGAAGGGCACCTGACTGCCTAATTGCCCCATTGATCACCCCAAATGGGTGCTCTTGAACTGGGAGAAGTGCTGGGGAGTCATCAGCACCATTACATCACCATACCCTTCCCTGCAAAGATAGGATTTGAGTTGGCAGAAGCCTTGACATCCCACAAAGGGATTGACTTGTCTTGTCCTCTAGAAGGTGCTGGAACAGGCTGCCCAGAGTGGGGGTGGGTGCCCCATCCCTGGAGGTGTTGAAGGCCAGGTTGGCTGTGGCCCTGGGCAACCTTGTGTAGCTGCAGGCCTGGAGGTTGGTGTCCCTGCCTGTGTCAGGGGGGTTGGAGCTCTGTGACCCTTGGGGTCCCTTCCAACCCAGACCAGTCTGGGATTCTGGAAGAGGTCTTCTGGCCTCTTTCATCTTCCTTTTTTGGAGACATGGGTTGAGAGCTTCCTCTACTGCTGTCCTCTCTTCAGACTGAGGGCTGAATGTGATGTGATTTTGGCAGATGTCTTCTGAGCAGAAAATGACCTTACTACAACAATATTGGCTCTAATCCCTTTGTCAGAGGCAATAAACTTCACAGTTGGATGTAACTCCTGTTACTTAATAACCCACATCTCATCCATTCCCATGGCTTTCTGAACATGTGCCATGCTCTGGGGATGTACAATCCCAGACTGGGCTGGGTTGGAAGGGACCCCAAGGGTCACAGAGCTCCAACCCCCCTGACACAGGCAGGGACACCAACCTCCAGGCCTGGAGCTACACAAGGTTGCCCAGGGCCCCAGCCAACCTGGCCTTCAACACCCCCAGGGATGGGGCACCCACCCCCTCTCTGGGCAGCCTGTTCCAGCCCCTCCCCACTCTCTCTGCACAGAACTTCCCCCTCAGATCTCCTCTAACCCTTCCCTCCTCCAGCTTCACTCCAGCCCCCTTGTCCTGCCAGGCTCTGCCCTTTGAACAAGCTGATTCCCCTCCTGTTCCTCTGCTCCCTTCAGGGACTGGCAGGCTGCAATGAGGTCCCCCCACAGCCTTCTCTTCTCCAGGCTGACCCAGCCCAGCTCCCTCAGCCTCTCTCCATAGGGGAGCTGCTCCAGCCCTCTGAGCATCTCCGTGGCTCCTCTGACCCCTCTCCAACAGTTCCCCATCTTTCTTGTCCTGTGGCCCCATCTCTGGACACAGGACTCCAGCTGGGGCCTCCTGAGGGCAGAGCAGAGAGGGACAATCCCCTCCCTGTCCCTGCTGCCACCCCTCTGCTGATGGAGCCCAGGATCCCATCACCCTTCCCAGCTGCCAGAGCCACTGCTGGCTCAGGGGAAGTTTCTCCAGCTGTGCTTTACCTTGGTTGCTCTACAACTTAGAGCCTTTCACCTTGTGAGAGTTTTAAGGTAAGAAATCTCACGTTCAACCCATGAGCTCCCACTTTGACTCTTCAATCCATGTCCCCAAGTGCACCCTTCAAGCCCAAGAGGCTGCTTGAAATCACATGTCTGTCTTCTGACCTTAAAGTTGACCTCAAGAGCTTGCACAAAGAGGAATTAAGGAAGGACAATCCCCTTGGTAAGTTAACAGTAGGGTTTGGTGAGGTTTTTTCCCTCTTATGTAAGACTTGCTTAAC
The DNA here is from genome assembly GCA_022605955.1 of Rallus limicola. Classification (NCBI taxonomy): domain Eukaryota; kingdom Metazoa; phylum Chordata; class Aves; order Gruiformes; family Rallidae; genus Rallus; species Rallus limicola. Next base: position 1,060,093 of record JAKCOZ010000100.1, on the reverse strand, counting down.
TCCATCCCTACTGGCTTTAGAAGCTCTGTGCTGCAGTTACTTTTTGGTTATGACTTGGAGAGTGTTGGCAGAGGCCAACTGAGTTCCTTTGAGCACCAGCTGTTGGAGGATGGCCATAGAATCCCAGACTGGGCTGGGTTGGAAGGGACCCCAAGGATCAGAGAGCTCCAACCCCCCCTGACACAGGCAGGGACACCAACCTCCAGGCCTGGAGCTACACAAGGTTGCCCAGGGCTCCATCATAGAATCCCAGACTGGGCTGGGTTGGAAGGGACCCCAAGGATCACAGAGCTCCAACCCCTCTGACACAGGCAGGGACACCAACCTCCAGGCCTGGAGCTACACAAGGTTGCCCAGGGCCCCATCCATCTCTTCTTGACTTTGTTTCCCTTATCTACTTGATTTAAACATGAGCTTTTTGGCTTGTGATGGCTTGTGTGTTAATTAACCTGGGTTAAGGTTCTTCTTCTGGAGCTGAGGGGTCTTCTGTACTTTGCACTTCTCATGTCCCATGAGAAAGGGTAGATGAGGTGCTCAGGGATCTGGTTTAGCTTAGGATGGGAACTGTTGGCCTTGATAATCTAAAAGGTCTTTTCCAACCTTGTGATTCTATGGATTCTGTGATCCTTCTTGGCCCAATATTTGGGGAATAGTGTCCTCTCTGCAATGCTCCAGGAGCAGCCTCAGACTAGGCTTGGTTATTACCACTGTGTGGGATGCTTATCTTAGCCTGTGCTGGCCAGGGATGATGCTTTGGGGCTGGCAGGAGATCCTCTTGAGGTGAGATGTGCTGCCATCCCCTGGGTTACTGTAGTTGCCATCCTCATGAAGGGTGAGGAGGAAAGCAAGGTGTGCAGTGATCACCTCAAGTCCCTGAGGGCTGTAAGTCTCAACACCCTGACTCAACATCCTTACAAAGCTTTGGTGATCCAAGAGCTGTCTTCCCAGTACCTTAGAATCCCAGACTGGTCTGAGTTGGAAGGGACCCCAAGGATCAGAGAGCTCCAACCCCCCTGACACAGGCAGGGACACCAACCTCCAGGCCTGGAGCTACACAAGGTTGCCCAGGGCCCCAGCCAACCTGGCCTTCAACACCTCCAGGGATGGGGTAAGGAGGACACCAGCACTTGGAGGTAAAGCTGTGAGGAGCAGGGGAAGGCTGATCTCAGAATGGTTTGGGTTGAAGGAACTTCAAAGACCATCTAGTTCCAACCCTCTGCCATGGGCAGGGACATGCTGCTCTAGACCATGATGCCCAAAACCCCATCCAACCTGGTCTTGAGCCCTGCCAGGGATCCAGGCTTTATCCACAGCTTCTCTGGGTGACTTGTGCCTCAGTGCCTTCAGAGTGAAGAACTTCTTCCCAGTGAGGGTGAGGGAGCCCTGGGCCACGCTGCCCAGGGGGGTGTGGAGTCTCCTTCTCTGGAGAGATTCCAGCCCCATCTGGATGCCTCCCTGTGTGCCCTGTCCTGGGGACCCTGCTTTGGCAGGGGGGTTGGACCTGATGATCTCTGGAGGTCCCTTCCCACCCCTGTGATTCTGTGATTCTCTGAACCTCTGCTCACATAACAAAAATCACCTGTGCTCAAGCAGAGCTCCTGTGACCCTGGATTCAGAGACCCTCCTCCTGGCAATGTCTCCACCTGACAATAACCTCTTGCCCCAGTGAGACAGAAGGACATTGCTGGCTGTGATTTCCTGAAGTCAGAGATGAAGCATTTTTTCCATGTCTGCAGAAATTTCAAGCTGAATCCAAGGAAGGAGACAGGGATGGAATCCCTTTGCTGCTCTGTGCAACTCATTTCTCCACCCCCATGAACTCTTGACTTGCTGCCTGCACTCAATCCCCTGCAGCCAGCAGGAGATGGGAGCACTGACAGACATAGGATCACACGTGGTCCTGAGCTTGAGGGTTATGTGAAGCTCTTTTCCAACCCCCTGGGGCTTGTCTTCTGTGCAGATGGCAAGACCTTGAGGAGGAGATGGTTGGGTGAGGAGGAGATGGTTGGTTGGTTGGTAGGTTGGTGAGGAGATGGTTGGTTGGTAGGTTGGTGAGGAGATGGTTGGTTGGTTGGTAGGTTGGTGAGGAGATGGTTGGTTGGTTGGTTGGGTGGTGAGGAGATGGTTGGTTGGTTGGTTGGGTGGTGAGGAGGAGATGGTTGGTTGGTTGGTTGGGTGGTGAGGAGGAGATGGTTGGTTGGTTGGTTGGGTGGTGAGGAGGAGATGGTTGGTTGGTTGGTTGGTTGGGTGAGGAGGAGATGGTTGGTTGGTTGGTTGGGTGAGGAGGAGATGGTTGGTTGGTTGGTTGGTTGGGTGAGGAGGAGATGGTTGGTTGGTTGGTTGGTTGGGTGAGGAGGAGATGGTTGGTTGGTTGGTTGGTTGGGTGAGGAGGAGATGGTTGGTTGGTTGGTTGGTTGGGTGAGGAGGAGATGGTTGGTTGGTTGGTTGGTTGGGTGAGGAGGAGATGGTTGGTTGGTTGGTTGGTTGGGTGAGGAGGAGATGGTTGGTTGGTTGGTTGGGTGAGGAGGAGATGGTTGGTTGGTTGGTTGGGGAGGAGTTGGGTGGTTGGGGAGGAGTTGGGTGGTTGGGGAGGAGTTGGGTGGTTGGGGAGGAGTTGGGTGGTGGGGAGGAGATGGTTGGATGGTTGGTTGGTTGGGTGAGGAGGAGATGGTTGGATGGGTGAGGAGGAGATGGTTGGATGGGTGAGGAGGAGATGGTTGGATGGTTGGGGAGGAGTTGGATGGTTGGTTGGGTGGTGAGGAGATGGTTCACTGTTATATTTGGGAAGCTTGGAAAACAAATAGCTACAAACAACCTGTGTTATTCTAGAATAAAACCTTCTCCTTTGCAGTTCAGTGCTCTGAAAATGTCATTTTCAATCCCCAAATGGGGTTTTCTTCTTGGGTTCTGTGGTGGTTCATTCCTTTCCTTCTTCTGAGAGCCTGGCTCCTCTTCTCTCAGCAGGGTTGTGACCCCTGGGCTCAGACCCAGCGCAGCAAACTGCAGCATCGCCGGGCACGGATCAACCAGCAGATCAACAAGGAGATGAGGATGAGAGCAGGAGCAGAAAACCTCTTTAGGTGAGTCCTGCTCCCCTGGAGCATCACCCTGCTCCCCTGGTGCATCACCCTGCTCCAGGGATTGGGTTGGTGGGGGGGAAAATAGGGTCATGATGGCTGCCTTGGGGGAGGCTTGCTCAGTCTTCCCTTGACTTTGAAGTATTCAGCCCAGAAATCCTAGAGTCTCAAACTGGGCTGGGTTGGAAGGGAACTCAAGGGTCAGAGAGCTCCAACCCCCCTGACACAGGCAGGGACACCAACCTCCAGGCCTGGAGCTACACAAGGTTGCCCAGGGCCCCAGCCAACCTGGCCTTCAACACCTCCAGGGATGGGGCATCCACCCCCTCTCTGGGCAGCCTGTTCCAGCCCCTCACCACTCTCTCTGCAAAGAACTTCCCCCTCAGATCTCCTCTAACCCTTCCCTCCTCCAGCTTCACTCCAGCCCCCTTGTCCTGCCAGGCTCTGCCCTTTGAACAAGCTGATTCCCCTCCTGTTCCTCTGCTCCCTTCAGGGACTGGCAGGCTGCAATGAGGTCCCCCCACAGCCTTCTCTTCTCCAGGCTGACCCAGCCCAGCTCCCTCAGCCTCTCTCCAGAGGGGAGCTGCTCCAGCCCTCTGAGCATCTTGGTGGCTCCTCTGACCCCTCTCCAACAGTTCCCCATCTTTCTTGTACTGGGGCCCCAGCTCTGGACACAGGACTCCAGCTGGGGCCTCCTGAGGGCAGAGCAGAGAGGGACAATCCCCTCCCTGTCCCTGCTGCCACCCCTCTGCTGATGGAGCCCAGGATCCCATCACCCTTCCCAGCTGCAAGAGCCACTGCTGGCTCATGTGGAGTTTCTCACCCACCATGACACCCAGGTCCTTCTCAGCAGGGCTGCTCTCCAGGAGCTCTTCTCCCAGTCTCTAAATATCTCTGGGATTCCTCCAGCCCAAGTGCAACACCTCACACTTCCCAGTGTTGAACCTCATGAGGTTCACCCAGACCCACCTTTCCAGCCTGTCAAGATCCCTCTTGCCTGAGCTCTGCTTGTGGAATGCTGATGCTGGGTATTTTAATGAAAAATCATCATTTTAATGTCCTGGAAACCTGGTAGCAAGCAGGGTGTGGACAGGTGCAATAATGAGAATAAATGTTGAACTGGGATGGAATTTGGGCTGTGGTTTCTCTTACCTGGTACCCCAGAAAGTGGGTCAAACCCATCTTTACTCCCCAAAATCACCATCCCATTGCTTTCCCCAGAGCAGAATCTGAACATTCAAGTTTGTCTCTGCAGAACTGGGCTTCAAAACTTTCCCCTGGGTCCAGTCTGGTGCCTCTTCACCCTCTTGGGAAGTTGGATTTATGGGATGGTGCCAAAGTTCCTCCCCACCCTTTGCATGGCTTTTAGATTGCAACTGCTGCAGCACAAGTAGAGCCAGGGCAGCACTACCTTCCCCTGGAGAGGCTTTGTGATGTAATCATCATGCAAGAGCAGGATTTCTTCCACCTATTTAATTGCTTTAAAACCTAGGATGACCTTTTTTTTGTAGCTCTTCTAGGAATCTCATGTTCCTGTAGAGATATTGGAGCACATGTGCTGCTGGGGAAGGTCTGTTGATAGAAGAAAATCACAGAGCTTTAGGAGTTGGAAGGGACCTCAAAAGATCATCTGGTCCAACCCTCCCTGCCAGAGCAGGATCACCCAGACTAAATCCCACAGGAACACATCCAGGTGGGGTTTGGATGTCTCCAGAGAAGGAGACTCCACAACCTCTCTGGGCAGCCTGGCCCAGTGCTCCATCACCCTTCAGAGTGAGAAAGTTCCTCCTTCTATTCCCTTCATTCCATTTTTTGCTGATTTGGCCACTTGAATCATTATTCTCCTCCCCAGCCCAGAAAATAAGCTGGACTTTCCACTTCTCAACTTGAATGATTTAATGAGCTGTGAACCTGGAAGAAGGGAGCAGGAGTTGTTCTGCTGAACTAGAGCATGAAATGATGTTTTACCAGCTGGGGTGAGGTTGCAGCCCCCATATCCTGATGCCTCCACCAGGCTTCATGGCTCAGCTAATGAAAAAAAAATAAAGGCCATGAAATCCCAATGTTTTCTTTTTCAACACAAGCAAGGGGAGAGTCTGGCCCCTGGGAAGGAAGAACTGCTGGAATCAGGACAGGCTGGGGGTGACCTGCTGGAGAGGAGCTCTGTGGAGAAGGAGCTGGGGGTCCTGGTGGGTGACAGGGTGGCCATGAGCCAGCAGTGTGGCCTGGGGGCTGAGAGAGCCCATGGTATCCTGGGGGGCATCAGGAGGAGTGTGGGCAGCAGGTCCCAGGAGGGGATCCTCCCCCTCTGCTCTGCCCTGCTCAGGCCCCAGCTGGAGTGTTGTGTCCAGTGCTGGGCTCCCTGGGATAGAAAAGACAGGGATCTCCTGGAGAGAGTCCAGAGGAGGCTCTGGAGATGCTGAAGGGCCTGGAGCATCTCCCCTGGGAGGAAAGGCTGAGGGAGCTGGGGCTGTTCAGCCTGGAGAGAAGCAGCCTGAGAGGGGATCTGATCAATGGTTCTCAAGATCTGAAGGGTGGGACCCAGGGGGACATGGGCAGCCTCTTCTCAGTGTCTGTGGGGACAGGACAAGGGGCAATGGCCTCAAGTTGAGGCACAGGGAGTTCCACACCAACATGGGGAAGAACTTCTTCCCAGTGAGGGTGAGGGAGCCCTGGGCCAGGCTGCCCAGGGGGGTGTGGAGTCTCCTTCTCTGGAGAGATTCCAGCCCCATCTGGATGCCTCCCTGTGTGCCCTGTCCTAGGGACCCTGCTTTGGCAGGGGAGTTGGACCTGATGATCTCTGGAGGTCCCTTCCAACCTCTAAAATTCTATGAAATCATTTGTAATATAAGAAATTTTAAAATATATATATGTTTTGTTACCATCTGGGAGCAATAAGGAGAATCTCCTTCATTAGCACTGGAAGAAAATCACAGTGAGAGCAGTGCTGCTCCTGTGCCCTGGAGCTGCTGTGATGCATGGAGGGTTAAACCAGTGAGTAAATCCCATTTTATATGGACAGAGGGTGATTGCTCTATGGGGACTTGTCTACTGCCAAAGAATGTTGAAATAAAAGTGGCTGCTCAGATCTTTGGACCTGCAGTGGGTTTGCTTTGCTCTTGGGAAATCCCAAGCTAAGGGGAATCAGGGGAGGGAACACCAGAAGACCAGCATCCTAAAATGAAACCACCATAGCTCCTGCTGCTGCCCTCAGCCAGGTCAGGGCAAGGCCCCTGAAGAAAACCAGCCACAGAAATATCTCTCCCCCCCAAAAAAAACCCCTCCAGGAGTCAGTGGCAACATCTTCTGCCAAAGCTGGGGGAAAGCTGTGACTGAAAAGAGCTGGTGCACGTGTGGCTTTTCCTGGAGCCCTGTGTGACCCTGCACAAGCAGCCAGAGCCTCTTTCAGCCACCAAGTGGGTTATCTCTCCCTGCTTCCCTTTGGAGCAGATAAGAAGGGTATAAGCAGCCTGGGAGCTTTTCTTGCTGAGATCAGGCAGCTGGAATCAATCTTTGGTGTTTACATCTCCTGACCTGCATGAGCAGGGAAGGGAGGGCAGGATCCAGAGCTGCTGATGGCCAAGCTCAGCATGCCACATCTCTTCAAGAATCAGAGAATCCCAGACTGGGCTGGGTTGGAAGGGACCCCAAGGATCACAGAGCTCCAACCCCCCTGACACAGGCAGGGACACCAACCTCCAGGCCTGGAGCTACACAAGGTTGCCCAGGGCCCCAGCCAACCTGGCCTTCAACACCTCCAGGGATGGGGCATCCAGCCCCGCTCTGGGCAGCCTGTTCCAGCCCCTCCCCACTCTCTCTGCAAAGAACTTCCCCCTCAGATCTCCTCTCCCCCTTCCCTCCTCCAGCTTCACTCCAGCCCCCTTGTCCTGCCAGGCTCTGCCCTTTGAACAAGCTGATTCCCCTCCTGTTCCTCTGCTCCCTTCAGGGACTGGCAGGCTGCAATGAGGTCCCCCCACAGCCTTCTCTTCTCCAGGCTGACCCAGCCCAGCTCCCTCAGCCTCTCTCCATAGGGGAGCTGCTCCAGCCCTCTGAGCATCTCTGTGGCTCCTCTGACCCCTCTCCAACAGTTCCCCATCTTTCTTGTCTTGGGGCCCCAGCTCTGGACACAGGACTCCAGCTGGGGCCTCCTGAGGGCAGAGTAAAGAGGGACAATCCCCTCCCTGTCCCTGCTGCCACCCCTCTGCTGATGGAGCCCAGGATCCCATCACCCTTCCCAGCTGCAAGAGCCACTGCTGGCTCCTGTGGAGTTTCTCACCCACCATGACACCCAGGTTCTTCTCAGCAGGGCTGCTCTCCAGGGGTTATTTGTTCCCCAAAAATAAGTTTTTCTTCCTCAAACCCAGCTATAAAGCTCTTTTATTTGGTGTGGGCAATCACCTTGAGTGATTGAAGCTGCAGTGGGAGCATGGATGGGCAAGAGGAAGGTTGAAGGTTGCTCTGTGGGAGAAATAACAGGTTCATGTGAGCAGGATGCAAAACTGTCATGAGTTTTGCCTGGCCTCTGACTCCACTGCACAGTGCTTTGGATGGTTTGGTTTAACTTAATCCTTAAAGGCTGAGAGAGTTGGGGTGGTTCAGCCTGGGGAAGGCTCCAAAGATACCTTGTTTTCTCCTGGAGAGAGTCCAGAGGAGGCTCTGGAGATGCTGAAGGGCCTGGAGCATCTTCACTGTGAGGGAAGGCTGAGGGAGGTGGGGCTGTTCAGCCTGGAGAGAAGAAGAAGACTAAGGGGGGACCTAATTAATGTTTATAAATGTCTGAAGTGTGGGACACAAGTGGATTGTAAGAAGAAATGGGGATGACTTCTTCTTGGGGCCTGCAGTGATAGCACAAGGGCTTTGAAACTAAAAGAGAAGAGATTCTGATGGGATATAAGGAGGAGCAATTGTTTGTGGAGGTGGTGAGACACTGGCAACAGAGAGGTAGCAGATGCCCCATCCCTGGAAGCATTCAAGTTCAGGTTGGATGAGGGTCTGAGCAACCTGAGCAGGGACATCTTCAACCAGATGATTTCAGGGGGAGGTTGGACTAGATGACCTTGGAAGGTCCCTTCCAACCCAAGCCATGTGGTGTAGAGCAAGAGATGTGGTTCTGCAGGCAGGTTTGAGGGGATGCAGGTGGCTTTGCACCGCTGGTTGATTGAATCTCTCTTCATCAGGACAGCTCAGCATGGACAAATAAAGGTGCTGATGAAATGTGGGAGGTCTGATCTGCATGCTCCTGTCTTCCAGGGCCACCAGTAACCACAAGGTCAAAGAGACAGTCGCCCTGGAGCTGAGCTACGTGAACTCCAACCTGCAGCTGCTGAAGGAGGAGCTGGAGGAGCTGAACAGCAGTGTGGATGTCTACCAGAATGAGAGGTAAGCTGGGGGGCAGGCAGCCACCTCCAGCCTTGGGAAGGGCAGCTGGTTCAGGTGGTATTTTATTATTTCAGTTCCTTTTTTTGGGGAGAGCAAGGCAGCCTCTTGCCTTGTACCCATGACTGTGCTTCCCTGCTCTGCCCAGGGATTGTCCTTCTGGTAGGGACCACGATGTGGAGGATGGAGAATGGGATTTGGTCATGGGCTGGATTTGCTGGGAAGGGTTCTTCATCCAGGGAATATCCATGTTTCATCTAGAGAGCTTCAAGGAGACCAAACTCATTGAGCTGCAAGGTATATAGCAAGCTCAACAGCTTTTCCTAGCAGATAATTAGGAGGCCTTTGGGGATAGACAGCCTGTTGATGACAGGGTGGCCATGAGCCAGCAGTGTGGCCTGGGGGCTGAGAGAGCCCATGGCATCCTGGGGGGCATCAGGAGGAGTGTGGGCAGCAGGTCCCAGGAGGGGATCTTCCCCCTCTGCTCTGCCCTGCTCAGGCCCCAGCTGGAGTGTTGTGTCCAGTGCTGGGCTCCCTGGGATAGAAAAGACAGGGATCTCCTGGAGAGAGTCCAGAGGAGGCTCTGGAGATGCTGAAGGGCCTGGAGCATCTCCCCTGGGAGGAAAGGCTGAGGGAGCTGGGGCTGTTCAGCCTGGAGAGAAGCAGCCTGAGAGGGGATCTGATCAATCAGCAGAGGGGTGGCAGCAGGGACAGGGAGGGGATTGTCCCTCTCTGCTCTGCCCTCAGGAGGCCCCAGCTGGAGTCCTGTGTCCAGAGCTGGGGCCCCAAGACAAGAAAGATGGGGAACTGTTGGAGAGGGGTCAGAGGAGCCATGGAGATGCTCAGAGGGCTGGAGCAGCTCCCCTAGGAAGAGAGGCTGAGGGAGCTGGGCTGGGTCAGCCTGGAGAAGAGAAGGCTGTGGGGGGACCTCATTGCAGCCTGCCAGTCCCTGAAGGGAGCAGAGGAACAGGAGGGGAATCAGCTTGTTCAAAGGGCAGAGCCTGGCAGGACAAGGGGGCTGGAGTGAAGCTGGAGGAGGGAAGGGTTAGAGGAGATCTGAGGGGGAAGTTCTTTGCAGAGAGAGTGGGGAGGGGCTGGAAGGGGCTGCCCAGAGAGGGGGTGGATGCCCCATCCCTGGAGGTGTTGAAGGCCAGGTTGGCTGGGGCCCTGGGCAACCTTGTGTAGCTGCAGGCCTGGAGGTTGGTGTCCCTGCCTGTGGCAGGGGGGTTGGAGCTCTGTGACCCTTGGGGTCCCTTCCAACCCAGCCCAGTCTGGGATTCTATGATTCAATTCACACTCTAGTGGGATGCTCAGGAGAGGGCTATGACACAAGTGGAGATGGCTGTTTTTGATTTATTACTCCTGCTTTAGAACATTGGTGTAGAGAGAACACAGAATCTCAGAACCACAGGGGTTGGAAGGGAGCTCCAGAGATCATCAGGTCCAACCCCCCTGCCAAAGCAGGGTCCCTAGGACAGGGCACACAGGGAGGCATCCAGATGGGGCTGGAATCTCTCCAGAGAAGGAGACTCCACACCCCCCTGGGCAGCCTGTCCCTGTGGCAGGGGGGTTGGAGCTCTGTGATCCTTGAGGTCCCTTCCAACCCAGCCCTGTCTATGATTCTATGATTCCATCCTGTAGGACCAGGATGATCTGGTGCAGGGTTGTGTTAAAGTCATGGGGTCAGCTCTGGGGATAAAGATGAGGGAACTCATATTTCTACCACCCTTGGGTGTCAGCTGCACCCAGAGGGTCTCTCCCAGTCTCTGAATGTCACCCTGGATGCTTATGCTGCTGCTTCTGTGCTAGAAGTAGCCATGTTCTCTCCCATGTTGTAGGCATCATCCCCAAGCTCTTCCCTATCCAGGATTCTTGTTTGCCCTTGTTTAAAAAGAAACCAGCAGCAGCAGCAACCCTCAAACCCTGTCCAGGCCAAACAAAAGCCCCTTTCTTTTCTCTGGGCACTGGAATCAAGTGGGACTCTTAGGGAAGGAAGTGATCATGGGTTTGGAGATCTAATTATAACTCTTGAAGCTGTTTATTCAGTTTTTTGCAGCTTTCTTTGCCTTTTTTTTCTTCCCTGGACTAATGAGTGATGTGCTAATAAGTTATCAGCACTTTCTGGAGGTAACAAGAAGGAGTTGTTGTGCAAAACTAGGCTGGTGAGGGCTTGATCCTGCCCAAACCACCTCTCATTTCTCTGTCAAACCCTTCACATCACTTTAAACTGGTAACTTGAGAGGCCAAGAGTTTGGGGAACACAGAATCACAGGGGTTGGAAGGGATCTTGAGAGATCATTGGGTCCAACCCCCCCTGCCAAAGCAGGATCCCCAGGACAGGTTTAGCTTAGGATGGGATTGGTTGGACTTGATGATCTTTAAAGGTCTTTTCCAACCTTGTGATTCTTCAGTGCTGCCCCAACTGCCCTGTTTTGCTGCTGAAACACCCACCAACTCCCCAGCTGGGTGTTCCCAGAGTCCTAATCATCTTCAGTATCAAAGAGAAGAGCTATTCTTAGGCTGCTTTTAATAGAGGTAGAAAATTTCTGTCAGGCAACAGTGCTGCAGCCCAAGCAAGTCCTTATCTGAGCTGAAGCCCAGATTAGCTTGGAGGAGTGGGTGAATCTGGGACCTGGGCTTGCATCACACCCCGTTGCCAAGGGCTGGTCATTAAAGCAGATTTGTTACTGAAGCCTCTTTTGTTGCTGCTGGACTTGTAAAGAGGGAAGCAGGAAGAATAAGGGGGATGGTTTCAGGGTATTTTCTTCACATTCCAGCTCTTGTCATGGTGGGTGAGAAACTGAACATGAGGCAGCAGCGGCTCTGGCAGCTGGGAAGGGTGATGGGAGCCTGGGCTCCATCAGCAGAGGGGTGGCAGCAGGGACAGGGAGGGGATTGTCCCTCTCTGCTCTGCCCTCAGGAGGCCCCAGCTGGAGTCCTGTGTCCAGAGCTGGAGCCACCAGTACAAGAAAGATGGGGAACTGTTGGAGAGGGGTCAGAGGAGCCATGAAGATGCTCAGAGGGCTGGAGCAGCTCCCCTATGGAGAGAGGCTGAGGGAGCTGGGCTGGGTCAGCCTGGAGAAGAGAAGGCTGTGGGGGGACCTCATTGCAGCCTGCCAGTCCCTGAAGGGAGCAGAGGAACAGGAGGGGAATCAGCTTGTTCAAATGGTAGATCATGTTAACTTAATAATGGTCCCTTCCAACCCAGACCAGTCTGTGGTTCTATGATTCTACCATTCCTGACAATGACACTGGGAAGAGCATCCTTCTGCTGTGAGGACTTGGGTCCACACAGTTTACTTTTAATAGTAGCAGCACAAGCTCAGGGCAAGGAGCTGGTTCACAGAATCACAAGGTTGGAAAAGACCTTGAAGATCATCAGGTTCAACCATTCCTGTCCTGTGCTAAACCAGATCCCTGAGCACCTCATCTCCCTGTCTGTTAAACACACCCAGGGGTGGGGACTCAGCCCCCTCCCTGGGCAGCCTGTGCCAGGCCCTGACCCTGCTCCAGGCCCCTGTTCCACAGCCCCACAACTCTGCCAGGGAAGAACTTTTCCCTCCCAGCTGAGCTGACCCTGCCCTGGGGCAGCTTGAGCCCATTGCCCCTTGTCCCATCTCCTGGCCCCTGGCTGAAGAGACCAGCGCCCACCTCTCTGCACCCTCCTGGCAGGGCAGGGGAGGTGGGGAGAAGGTCTCCCCTCAGCCTCCTCTTCTCTAGGCTTCTCAAGGTTCTCTTTAGTTCCTGACACACAGGGTCACTTTAAAGCTTTTAAACCAACCACCAAACAACTTGTCTTCTTCCAGTGAGTCCATCAGTGTCCCCATGATCCCTCTGGGCCTGAAGGAGACGAAGGAGCTGGATTTGCTGGTACCTTTGAAGGTGAGTGCTGGGGTTTTGCATGCTCAGTGGGTTGAAAAGGGGTGAGCACATGCTTTGGGTATGATTTGGGGCTGTCAAGGAGGTGCTGCAGCAGTGGCAAAACATCTTCTGTTTTCCAAAAGATAAATTTATGGGGAGGACCTAGACTTTAAACTTGGGGAAGTGGGACACAAGGGTCAGGAGTATGGAGAGCAAGAGCTGGGCAGGGAAGAAGATGACTTTCCTTGGCATGGGTTTCCTTGCAGAGAGATCTTGCATGTTGTCAACCCAGATTCAAACCAAGTCACCCTTTAAATCTTGAAGATCTATTTCCAGTGGTGAATCCAGGGATGTCTCTTCTCTTGTTTCCTCCTCCAGGATATAATTAGTGAGCACTATGGAGAGGAAGGAATCTTGTTTGAAAAGGAAATCAAAGAGTTCATGGAGCTACGGCAGGTTGGTGGCCTTTGAGTGTCAAAGTCTTGCTTTGGTTTGTCCTGAAACACTTGTTGGGAGGTGTGACATTTTCTTCTGGGGTCCTCTTGTCCTCCATCCATACTGCTTCCTTATCTTTGAGTCTTAAGGTGCAGGATTAACCCCAGTTTTGTTCCTGGAGGTGTTGAAGGCCAGGTTGGATGGGACCCTGGGCAACCTTGTGTAGCTCCAGGCCTGGAGGTTGGTGTCCCTGCCTGTGGCAGGGGGGGTGGAACTCTCTGACCCTTGGGGTCCCTTCCAACCCAGACCAGTCTGGGATTCTATGATTCAGTTCATAAGTTACAAAATATTACAGGCCATTCAGGCTGCCAAGAGAGGTTGTGGAGTCTCCATTTCTGGAGACATTCAAAACCCTCTTGGATGCTGTCCTGTGCAGCCTGCTCAAGGTGATCCTGCTCAGGTTAGGGAGCTTGGACTAGGTGATCTCTAGATGTCCCTTCCAACCCCTATCATTCTGTGATTCTATAATGATCTGATCCTATTGATCTAATAACTCAAGTGGAGCTTCTTCCCCCCTGGGCTGGCCAGCATGTGCAGCTCTGTAAATCCACCATTTCATAGAATCACTGAATGCTTTGGGTTGGAAGGGACCTCAAAGATCATCTACTTCCAACCCCCCTACCATGGGCAGGGACACCCTCACTAGACCAAGTTGCCCATCCCCTCCAGGGATGGGGCTTCCACAACCTCTCTGGGCAAGCTGTGCCAGTGCCTCACTTTCCTTCCGACCTTCACCCTTCTCCACCCTTCTCCACCCTTCTTCACCCTTCTCCACCCTTCTCTACCCTTCTCCACCCTTCTTCACCCTTCTCCACCCTTCTCCACCCTTCTTCCCTCCCATGTGCCTTCTTGTCCTGTCCCTGCAGGCGATGCGCACCCCGAGCCGCAACGAAGCTGGCCTGGAGCTCTTGATGGAGTATTACAACCAGCTCTACTTCCTTGACAGTCGTTTCTTCCCTCCCAACAAAAGCCTGGGTGTCTTCTTCCACTGGTGGGTGCAACCTTCCCCATCAGACCTGGGGCATTGCCAGTGGGGAGGGGCCAAGCCTCCACATGATGGGTTGGCTGCCTCAGTGGAGCAGAGTCTGACTGGAGGCCTGTGACCAGCAGTGTCCCCCAGGGTCCAGTCCTGTTTAATATCTTCATTGATGACCTTGGTGAGGGAACAGCATCCACCCTCAGCAAGGACCTGATGATCCAAAGCTGGGAGGAGAGGCTGATGCACAGGACACTGAGCTGCCATCCAGAGAGACCTGGCCAGGCTGGAGAGCTGGGCAGGGAGACACCAGATGGGGTTCAACAAAAGCAAGGGGAGAGTCTGGCACCTGGGAAGGAAGAACTGCTGGAATCAGGACAGGCTGGGGGTGACCTGCTGGAGAGGAGCTCTGTGGAGAAGGAGCTGGGGGTCCTGCTGGGTGACAGGGTGGCCATGAGCCAGCAGTGTGCCCTGGGGGCTGAGAGAGCCCATGGCATCCTGGGGGGCATCAGGAGGAGTGTGGGCAGCAGGTCCCAGGAGGGGATCCTCCCCCTCTGCTCTGCCCTGCTCAGGCCCCAGCTGGAGTGTTGTGTCCAGTGCTGGGCTCCCTGGGATAGAAAAGACAGGGATCTCCTGGAGAGAGTCCAGAGGAGGCTCTGGAGATGCTGAAGGGCCTGGAGCATCTCCCCTGGGAGGAAAGGCTGAGGGAGCTGGGGCTGTTCAGTTTTTAGAAGAGAAGACTAAGGGGGGACCTAATTAATGTTTCTAAATATCTTAAGCAGGGGATGCAGGGGGAATTGGCCAGCCCCTTCTCAGTGTCTGTGGGGACAGGACAAGAGGCAATGGCTGCAAATTAGAGCACAGGGAGTTCCACACCAATCTGGGGAAGAACTTTTTCCCAGTGAGGGTGGGGGAGCAGTGGAATAGGCTGCCCAGGGGGGTGTGGAGTCTCCTTCTCTGGAGAGATTCCAGCCCCATCTGGATGCCTCCCTGTGTGCCCTGTCCTAGGGACCCTGCTTTGGCAGGGGGGTTGGACCTGATGATCTCTGGAGGTCCCTTCCAACCCCTGTGATTCTATCATTCTATGAAATCCAGGGCTGGTGGCCACAGGGTGCTGAGTTTGCTGTTGCCCTGGGTGGGTTAAGTAGGGGAGGCAGGGGAAAGCCTGTGCCCCAGGGGGATTGAACCACCATGGAAGTGGTGGCTGGAAGCCTTACCCAGGATGATGGAAATACACCAAGGGTGTAAACCCCCAGGGATGGGCAACTGTTGACTCTTCCCTTCCCCAGGTATGACTCCCTGACAGGAGTGCCATCCCACCAGAGAGCTCTGGCCTTTGAGAAGGGCAGTGTGCTCTTCAACATCGGAGCCCTGCACACCCAGATCGGAGCGCGGCAGGACCGCGCGTCCCTGCCGGGGCTCAACCAGGCCATCGATGCCTTCCAGAAGGCAGCTGGTACGTGGGTTCACCCCTTTCCCTGGCTCCCCAAGGGGGTGTTTTCATGGGGTGGGAATAACCCCCATGAGTGCAAGATGGGGAAGGACCAGTTGGTCAAAGAGGGATGAGGATAGGGCATCTCCAAGGGACTAGGAACCAGTCGTGCGTTGGCACCACACTGCTGCTGTGGGTTTGGAAGAGGAGATGGGATGACCCATCATGAGGGTACATCAGCATCTCCTCTCTCCCTGGCTAGGACATACTAGCTGGGGGAGGACAGCTGGGAGATGTCCCAGCCAGCGATAGGAGATGTGCTGATCCATCTGGGAGCATACAAATAGGAGGGGATTCAACTTTCTCAAAGGGCAGAGCCTGGCAGGACAAGGGGGCTGGAGTGAAGCTGGAGGAGGGAAGGGTTAGAGGAGATCTGAGGGGGAAGTTCTTTGCAGAGAGAGTGGGGAGGGGCTGGAACAGGCTGCCCAGAGAGGGGGTGGGTGCCCCATCCCTGGAGGTGTTGAAGGCCAGGTTGGCTGGGGCCCTGGGCAACCTTGTGTAGCTGCAGGCCTGGAGGTTGGTGTCCCTGCCTGTGTCAGGGGGGTTGGAGCTCTGTGATCCTTGGGGTCCCTTCCAACCTAGATCAGTCTATGATATCTATGATCTGTAGGCAGTTGGGGAAAAAAGGGACCCTAGGATTATGATCACCCAGGGCTTTGGAGGAAACATCTGTGGGCACAAAGATGGTTTAAATAGCAAGGGAGGGACCCCCACCTTTTTTACCCACCGGTTACAGTGAGGTGTTTGATGTCTAAGATGGGTTAGCAGCTCTTCTGTGTTGTTGGTGGGGAAACTTGTGGTCCAAAACTCTAACCCTCCTGCTTCCAAACCCAATGGCTACCAGGAGATTCTCCCTCATGCAGGTGCCTTTAACTACTTGAAGGAAAACTTTTCCAATGCTCCCAGCCTGGATATGAGTGCAGCCTCCTTGAACATGCTGGTGCGTTTGATGGTTGCCCAGGTCCAGGAGTGTGTCTTTGAGAAGATGACCTTGCTGCGTGCCCAGCATGACTTCCTTGCCCGGCTGCAGCTCGCCCAGGAGGCAGCAAGGGTGAGTACTTTGGGGAGGAGAAGACTTGGTGGGGCTGTCACCAATAGTGAGGCTCCTTCTGTAGTCAGCAGAACACCCCAGAAGAAGATAACCTCCTGCCACTGTCTCCTGATGGGTGTCCAACATCCCAACCTGTGGCTTAGCGGCTTCTCTTGACACCCAACAGGTGGAAGATGTCTACTCCCTGGTGCACCAGACAATGACCCAGGCCCACGTGAAGGATTATGTTCCTTTCTCTTGGATCACCATGGTCCATGTCAAGTCAGAGCATTTCAAAGCTCTGTCCCACTACTTTGCTGCCATTGCTCTCTGCGACTCTCCTGGTGAGTGTTACAGCTTGGAGGTTCAGCCAAGGGTTGGCTCCACATGGTAGCCTGGTGTTTAGGAGGGAATGCAAAGAAAAGAGGTGAAGGGACTTAAGCACAGGGGAGATGGATACAAGACCTAAAGTTTCTGGGGTTGCTCTGAGCTGTTGGTCTCACCTCTTGACTCAGCAATTCATGCATGGGGCAGATTTCTCCCATACTTATGGTTGGACTTGATGATCTTAAAGATCTTTTCCAACCCTGTGAGTCTGTGATTTGCAAAGTTCTTCCAAGAAGATGAGCAAAATGGTGCTGTAGGGATGTCATTTGCTGTCCCCTTTGGGGCTGGGTGGGTAAATAGGGGGGGATCAGCTGCTTGCTGACCATGCATGTGCTGTTGTCCTCAGCCAGGCATCCTCCAGAGGCACCTGTATCCACGTGGTGGGCCAACTGTGGGCTTCAAAAAATTAAAATTAACCAAAAAACCCCCCCCAAAAAACCCCCAACAAACCAGAATATCATGGAACAAACTGTTCTGGGCTCCTTGAATTTAATTGCCAGCCTTGTGGACAGCTGCCTTGGGCATGTCATGGTGGTGAGGTGCTAGCAGCAGGGTACACATGACTGTGCTGGAGCAGGGCTTACGTAGCTCTCACAAGCCAGCTGGAGCATGGACGTGGGTTGCAACCCATAATTTCCATCTGTGCCATCCCCAGAGAACCCCATACAAATGATTTTTGGGGTCAAGGCAGAAGATCTGGGGGTGGGCAGCTGAGGCAAGCGATGCCCTGCGGTGCTGACCTATCACTTGGTGGGCTTGTTGAGGACAAGGTTGGGAACTTCTTGAGGGATGGTTGCTGAAAGCAGTGCTGTGTTTGGTGATGGTTGCCAGACTGTCCCAGCATCCTCCCCCGCTTCAGAACCTGCCCAGAATCTTGCTGCTGGGCTTGTGCTTGTGTGGGTGGTGCAGAAGCAGGATTGAGCAAAGAGAGCTGCTGGGGCAGAATCAGGAGAGGATGGTGATGGGGCTGGGTTTGCATGGAGTTCCAAAGGATAGGGCAAACCTTTCCCCTAAAATTCTGAGGCTGTTTGCCTGACCTAATAACCTTCAGTGCTGAGGGAAAAACACAAATCCACAGAAGTTGCCTAATTTGGGAGCTTGGGGGATTATTTTTCTTCCCCTCTATCCAGACCATGCTGTTGAGGTCTCACGTGCTCAGTTGCTGCCTCTCCCTGACCCCCTTGTTGAGAAGAACAAATCTTTTGCTCCTGTAACCAGCTGGCAATAAACTCCTTATGCTGCAGTTTAATCCCCCAAGGGATGCTGGCATGGAGAGGCTGGACATAAGGAGACCCAGCCTTGGAGCTGCCCATTCTCAGCCCACCAAGTGCCTATGCTGGGGTTGCTCACCAGGCTTTGAGATCTCATGGAATCCCAAGGTTGGAAAAGACCTTGAAGATCATCAAGTCCAACCATTCCTGTCCTGTGCTAAACCAGATCCCTAAATACCTCATCTACCCTTTTTTTAAACACACCCAGGGATGAGGACTCAACCCCCTCCCTGGGCAGCCTGTTCCAGGCCCCAACAACAAACATTCAGACCAGCAAGTCCACAACGTTCCCTGGAGCCCTCGTGGTTCCTTCCTATCAAGCCCAATGCCCAGGTGAGGACACTGCTGTCCAACCCTGAGCTTCCTGTAAGCCAGGGGGAATCAGGAGCAGCTTTTGGCTAGAGATAAGGGGGTAAAAGATCTACCCATCTTGGTTTCTCCATCAAAGAAAACCTTTGGTTGCACTACATGCTCTCTGCTTGTACCAGGGTCCCAGGCACAGCAAGGGAGGGCTCAGCTCCCAAATTACACTTAAATCTTTCCAGCTCTGGTGTTCTGGTTGTTGCCTGACTTGGCTCCATGTCACTAACCTCCAGGGGAGGAAAACCCAGGGCTCTTGATTTCCAATCCTGCTTCCAGACCAGAGCAAGGAAGAGAAGGAAGCAAGAGAGTCAGGTGCTTGTGGTCTGCATAGGACAAACCCTGCACTCAACTTTCAAAGCCTGGTGCAGCCTTAAATATGATACCTCATCCCTCTCCCCATCAGTGATGTCCTGGTGGTCGTTGCAGGCTGTGGTTGGGTGAAACAAAGCTGCTGCAGAAGTTACTTGGGCTGCCTGAAGGTGGATGTGAATTCCTTGTCCTTTTGTCCCCACCACCACGGGGGTCCAGGGAGCCAAGCAATACCCTGACTCTTCTCTCTAAGCCCATCCCCACTCATTTATTTCACACAGTGGCATCTGATGCTGAGCTACCAGAGCAGGAGAAGGCTTTTATACAGTTCCACATCACCATGCCAGAGGGACCATCGCTCCACGTCCTGCTGCAGGACCCTGAGGAGAGGAGGAAGCTGGGTAAGCACATCAGTAGGGGCAAAACCCCCAGTGCTTGAGATGAAACCTTGATGCATGGGCAGCAAGCCCCATTGTAACCCTCCCCATGTAGGCATGGTCTCCATGAAGGCATGCAATGAGTTGCTTGGGTGGTGGGATTTCTCCATGGAAAGACACCTTTTTGGGGGTAATTCTTTGAAAAGATCCTTTCCTAGGAAGGCAGAAAAGCCTCACAGTTCCCTATTAGGGTGTTGAAGACCACCTTATGGTGCTTGCACTCACCTGTCCAGCCAATTTGGACCTTAGGCACTGAAGTGACCTGAGCCAGGTGATGTCACCCAACACAACATGGAGAAATCTGTAGGGACACAAAGATCCTGGAAGTTCCTTGGCTTGGACTCATTATTGACTTGGCTTGGTGACAAGAAGACACAGCAGATGCCAGGGGGGTGGCTTTTTTAGCTCTATCAAGAAGCCTGGGAGACGAGAGCTTCCCTCCCATGCAGATTTTCAGCTTCAGGAGAAAAACAGAGCGTTGCTTGTTCAGCTGAAGTCATGTTTTGGCAGCCCCTCCCCAGTGAGGCTGCAACAAGAGCAAGCTCAGCGCCCTGGTTTTGGGGTGTCATCTCCTGGCTGCCTCCTGATGCTCTTTCCCCTCATTGCACCCACGTGAAAGGAGGCAGGTCCCACCAGGAATGAGGTCATCACCTCACCAACCCAGCAAAGTCTTCTTGGATGCTGGGCCAGGTTTCAGTGCTGGGGATAGGAGGTGGAGGACATGCATGAGGAGACTCCTTAAATGATGCCCAAACCCATATCAGGTTTTGGTAACATCACCCCAACAGCCTCTTCTGCTGTCAGTTATCTTCTTGATTTGTAGCAACCTGGCTTCCAGCTCTCCCTGCTCTTCTTGGGAGGGAACAGGCTGCTTTCCATGTCTGGTGGGGAAGAAGAAATGATGCCAGCATCAGCTCTGGCTTTGGTTTACAGAAAAGGAATAAACTTGCACCATTAAAACTCCTCTCCTCCTTCCCTGGTGTCCTAGTCATATAACATGATGTTTTATCAGACATGGTGTGTTCCACCATCTTCAGGAGAGTGGAGCAACAGCTTACACAACTTCCATGCTTGACCTCTATTGCCAGTGATGTCTTGGCAGTAGGAGTTGTTGATATTCATAGAATTATATTCAATAAAGTGTGGATGCTTTCTTGCCTCTGGATGGGGCTGACTGAACAGACTGGATTGATGGGCTGAGACCAATGGGATGAGGTTTAACAAGGCCAAGTGTAGAGTGCTGCACATGGGACAGAACAAGCCCATGCAGGGCTCCAGGCTGGGGGGAGACTGGCTGGAGAGCTGTCAGGCAGAGAAGGACCTGGGGGTGTTGGGTGACTGCAGGCTGACCAGGAGCCAGCAGTGTGCCCAGGGGGCCAGGAAGGCCAAGGGCATCCTGGCTTGTGTCAGACACAGGGTGGCCAGTAGGTGTGGGGAGGGGATTGTGCCCCTGGGCTGGGCACTGGTGAGGCTGCAGCTGGAGTGCTGGGTCCAGTTCTGGGCTCCTCAGCATCAGAAGGACATGGAGGTGCTGGAGCGAGTGCAGAGAAGGGCAACCAGGCTGGGGAAGGGGCTGGAGGGCAAATCCTCTGAGGAGCAGCTGAGGGAGCTGGGGGTGTTGAGGCTGGAGAAGAGGAGGCTGAGGGGAGACCTTCTGCCCACCTCCCCTGCCCTGCCAGGAGGGTGCAGAGAGGTGGGCGCTGGTCTCTTCAGCCAGGGGCCAGGAGCTGGGACAAGGGGCAATGGGCTCAAGCTGCCCCAGGGCAGGGTCAGCTCAGCTGGGAGGGACAAGTTCTTCCCTGGCAGAGTTGTGGGGCTGTGGAACAGGGGCCTGGAACAGGGTCAGGGCCTGAAACAGGCCTAGAAGAGGGGGCTAGAACAGGGTCAGGGCCTGGAATGGGCCTGAAACAGGGTCAGGGCCTGGGATGGGCCTGGAACAGGGTCAGGGCCTGGAATGGGCCTAGATCAGGGTCAGGGCCTGGGACGGGTCTGGAATAGGGGCCTAGTCCAGGGTCAGGGCCTGAGACAGGGTCAGGGCCTGGCACAGGCTGCCCAGGGAGGGGGCTGAGTCCCCACCCCTGGGTGTGTTTAACAGACAGGGAGATGAGGTGCTCAGGGATCTGGTTTAGCACAGGACAGGAACGGTTGGACTCGATGATCTTAAAGGTCTTTTCCAACCCTGTGATTCTGTGACTGTGGCAGCTTTGCTACAAGACTCTTGACATAATTTGCTACAATTCTTTTGGAGAGTCTCCCCTCTGCTTCCCTTCCAGCCTCAATGTTATTTCCTCCCTTGTGCCTTCTTGTGGGGCAAAGCAGAGGTCTTCAGGCCACTGCTTAACCACCCTCATGAGGCTGGAACAAGCTCCTACCATCTCCCTGGCTTATGTTGCCACCGTGTGTCCTAAAAGTGCCAATGCTCCAGGCAGGCGCGTTTCTATGCTACAGTGTGTGTATATATAGAGAGCCAGCGGGGGCTTTTTGGGTAGTTTCTCGTTGGAAACGGGTATCTTGCTTGCAGTCTCTCTCACCCAAAAGGATGTTTGCATTCGTGGGTCCTCGGGATTTCATCTCTTCTGGCCATTTTTCGGCCCCTCTTTTTCCACGAGGCTGGAAAGACGTGGAAGGCAAGTTGAGAGGAGGAAAGGAAAGAAGAAACCAGATGCTGAAGAGGATGGGAAGTGGGACCTGTGGGGCAAGGAAGGTTTTGCTTAGCCTAGAAAGAGAAGGAAACATGTTGCATCTTTCCTGAAGCCAAAGGGCCTGGCACTAGGAGGACAAGGCTCGATTGTCCTCTGTGTCCCCTTCCTGGGACATGTGAGACAATGGAGAGAAGTTAATTTGTGGAGGAGAATGAGGTTAAGCATTAGGAGGGACTTTTTTTTTTTTGGGGGGGGGGTGGGGGTGGTGGGGGGAAGGGGGGCGGCGCAATGTGGTGGCTGCTTCTTCGCCAACGGTTTTTGGGAACATCTGCCAGCTCTGCTGCCAGGGGAGTGAAGTAGGTCACCCTTCAAGGTCCCTTCCCAGCCCTACATCAGGGGGCTGGAGCTGAGGGCTGGGACCTACTCCATTTAGCTCAGGCTGTGAACGTGACTGGGTTGTCCCTGAGTCACGTCGGGGTGACACAGGCGCGGAAGCTGCTGGCAGCCGTGGGGAGCGGAGAGGGAACGAGGTGGCAGCCAGGGCTGCTCCACTTGAGCTGGGATCCCTCTGCTCCCTTGCAGGCAAAGCTCACCTGAAGAAAGCCATCATGAAGCACGAGGAAGCCATGAGGATCCACGGCTTGTGCAAGATCCTGAGGAAGATGGATATCCTCCAGGAGGTCCTCTCCTTTGCCCACAAACGCTCCCTGAGCAAGTACTCAGAGATCGACCATGAGGAGGACTTCTTTGAAACAGGAGATGCCCCAGATATTCACCGTAAGTGGGTTGGTTGGAGGGAGGGGAAGGGGGGTGTTTTGTTGAGGGTGCTGCTGAGAAGGGCATCTGCATGGTGGTGGGCAAACTCCACGGTGAGTTTGTGACAGCTTGGTGTGGACCAGAGCTCCCCTGCATGGTGATGGAGCATCGTTGGGTGGGAGTTGGGGGGCTCTGTGTCCAGCAGCTGCATGAGTAGGTCCCAGCTCTTCTGGGTCATGCCATTCCCCCTCAGGGAACATCAAATAGAGGCAGCAGCTGCTGCCTACATTATGTTCTACCTGACCACAGCATATGTATTTTTCTTTCCCTAGCCAAAACCCACCAGAAACCAGAGATAAAACCCCCCAACTTCTCCCAGGTGAAGGTGACCGACCTCTTCCATAGGCTGGTAGGTACAGCTGTGGGATGGAGGCTGCCCCAAGGGAGCAGACTTCTCCTCCTCTTCCCCCTGCATGCTCTGTTTGCATGGCTTCCTTCCTCCCCACAGCCTCTTCTCCCTCTCCCTCTGCAGCACTCACAGGCAGCTCTCCAAGGAGAACAAGCTGCCTCCTCACAGGCAGGGACCCGTGCAGAAGGAGGGGTGGAAGGGTGCAAATCTGTGTCTCCAAGACCTAAATGGGTCACAAGGTTCCTCTGGAGCATGGGGGAGCAGGCAGAAGCATTTGGGGGGGGGGTGTCTTTACTCAAGAAGGACCGAAGGGACCCTTCAGTGGAAGCTTTTTAGGAGAGCAGGATGGTGCCAGCTTGGGATGCTCTAGGAAAATCCCACCAGACCTTTATCCCTACCTTCCTTAAGCTTTTCAGGTTCCTGGGGAGCAGGGCTTGAGCTTCAGGGCTGCCATGGAACCCAACTGTGCTGTCCTTGTCCCCCAGGCACCCCAAGGGCTTCCTAGCATCCTAGAAAGAGGTTGAGCATCTCTACTTCTATACAGCCCCAGGGCAGACAGGTATATCCTGCTTCTGCAGGCATTGTAAAGTAGGAAAAAGACAGGAAAATAAGATTTAGGAGGGATCTGATCCTAAAAAGGTGACCTGTCCCACTGCCTCACACCCCAGCAGGGCTGCATCCCCCAGAGCCAGGCTGTGGTGAAACACCTCAACCCTCATTGTCCCTCCTTGGGCAATGGGGTTTATTTCCTGGAAGGGGGAATTAAGGAGCCAGTTCTGTCCCCTGGAGCTTTGTGTTTTGTTTGCTCCAGGATGGTAGTGTCTAAACTGCTGCCACCTTGCTGACCATGCCAAGACTACCTCCTCCTGCCTTGCAAGAGTGGGGCAGTGCTTGGAGAGGATGTCCAGACCTAAGACTTAGGTTCTTCCTAACCTGCATGAAACTGCTACTGCTCACAGACCCAACATCTAACAGGAGTTTTTAAGCACCTTTAGTGGGGAAATCTGCATTTTTTGGGCACGTGGGTAGAGGAAAAGATGAGGGAGGCTCAAAATGAGGTTCTCTTGATCTTCCTCCACCCCATCAATGGGTGTTTTCAAGGTTGCACGTCCCCAGGGTGCTGTTCTTGTACCAAAAGGTGTTTTCCATGTTTCTACCTTTACCCTAGGGCCCCCTCTCAGTTTTCTCAGCCAAAAACAAGTGGTACCCAGTGCGGAGAGTCCACCTCAGGAGAGGAGAGAATGGGTTTGGGTTCACCCTGAGAGGAGACTCCCCCGTCCTCATCGCCGGTGTCATCCCAGGGGGTTGTGCTGCTGTAAGTACCCCAGATCCTCACTGGTCCTCTGGAACCCCTGGAAAGGGGATTTCAGGGGTTACCTCAAAGAGTGTTGGGTGGTTTTATGTCTTGACACTCAATGGGATGACTTGGTAACTGTGTCTTTGTGCTCAGATGGGGACCCATCCCTGATGGATCTCAACCTGGGCCTTGCAGATGGGTGTCATGGAAAAAAATGGGATTGTTTTTTTGTTTATTAGGAGACAGATAAGGGAAAAATAGGGATTTTTAGCTTAGTTTTGAACTGCTGGCAGCTTTTCTTTGGCAAGTGCTTAACTGCTTTCTCCCCTTTTTTGGGAGGAGACAATGGATGGAAGAAGGTGGCAAGTCTGAAACATGAGTTGTCTCAATGAAAATTCTCTGCATGGGCTTTCTGAGGTATCAGAGGCACCTGCTTTTCAGCAGAAGCTTGCTGGAGCATGGTGGTGGGATGACTGAAAAGCCTCTCCTCTCCTTTATCCCTGCTCAGCATTAACCCTGCCATCCAGAGCCCAGCATCTTATTACAACACACTCCCTAGAAGCAGGATCAAATCCCTTTTTGGGAGACTAAAATCATCTTAAAGACTCTATATCTGGACCACAGTTGTGTCCCCTGGGCTGCTAACAACCATTGAACACAGCTGGGGTGGGATTGGGCTCCATATAAACCAAGCCTGGCTGGGTTGCTCATAGCTCTGATGGTGTCTCCACAGCCCCAGGCTGGTACTTGCTTTCCTTCAAGCATGTCAAGACCATTGTTGATGCCTTGATGAATGAAAGGTGTGCACAGGACTTTGCTGACCCTGCTTCCATTTTCTCATTGAGGCTTGCAGGCAATATTTTTTGTAAGAGATTTCATTCTTCTGGAGACCTGCAGCATTTAAACCTTGGTTGAAGAGTTGGGTGCCCTTTTTTTGCAAGGCTGCAGAAATCCCTGTGAGGCTGGGAGTTTTATAGCAAACTGGATGTCAAGTGTGACCATCTTGGTGAGGCATTAAAACAGGTTGCTCAGAGAGGTTTTGGAAGCCCCATCCCTAGAAGTGTCCCAAAGCTGGGTTAGATGGGGCTTTGGGCAACCTGGTCTAGTGGAGGGTGTCTCTGCTTGTGGTAGGGGTTAGGAAGTAGATGGTCTTTGATGTCCTTTCCAACCCAAGCCATTCTCTGATATCCCCAGCAGATCCTCAGTCTGTAGAGCATCCCACTTCCATGTGCATGCTCCAAAACAGTTCTAAAACCTTCAGGATGATGAAAGCATGGTCTGCCTTGGGCTGTAGGTGGAAGGTGGACCCCAGCCCAAGATTGAAACCTATGGGGTTGGGTAGACACTGAGAAAACCTCATGCAGCAGCATCCATGAGCTCAACCCTGTGTGTTTTCTCTCTCCCCTTGCAGGAAGCTGGGCTGAAGGAAGGAGACTACATCATCTCAGTCAATGGCAAAGACTGCAAGTGGTCCAAGCATGCTGAGGTGGTGCAGCTGCTGAAGAGCACTGGGGAAGAGGGAGTGGAGATTGGTGTGATAACCCTGCAAGGCTCAGAGGGACCAAAAGCTGTGAGTCACATCCCAAGGCTTAGGTGGGAAAGTGGAGCTCTGGGAGGGGAGAAACCAGCTGGGGTTTGCTTAAGTGAGGGTCTGTGCTGTCTCCAGCACTGGGGCTGGGTAGATGTGAAAGAGGATTTCCAGGGATGGAAAGCTTTGCTCAGTCACTCAGCCTCAAACCAGCCCCCAAAGCAGGCAGCTCCATGGGGGGCAAAGCTTCTCCAGTGTCCTGCTCCCAGGCTGGAGGTGCAGGCCTGGAGCTGGGCACTGATTTGCTGCCCAGATGCCACCTTGACTTCAACCCTTTTCTGTTCCCTTTCTCAGTCAGAGAAGAAGGCAGCAGCGATGTCCTCAGGCAGTGGGCTGCTGAAAAGCAACAAGGAGAACAGCAGGAAGAGCTTGATGAACAACAAGAGTGCCAGCACACTGCTGGTCTGGAGCAAGAAGAGCAAGAGGAGCAAGAAAAGCACCTACAGTGTCCCCTTCACTGCAGTGGGAGACAATGAAGTCATGTACTGAAGCAGCAGCCAGGTTAGATCATGTCCTGTGAGCTCCAGGGCTGGCTGCCCATGAACTCTCCTAAGCCACAGTGGTCTGTCCAGGCTGCAGTGGTGTCAGTGCTGTGAGGAACTCCCCCTCTACCCCACCCCACCCTGGGGATGTGCTGCTGGTCAGATCCTCTCTGAAGAGGCCAAGTGATGCACAGTACTGGATTCCTCCATCTCCCTACTCCTGGGTGAAGTGATCCTCAGCTAAACAATATGGGGGAAACACTGATGTATTTGTGATTTTGAAAAGTTCTGGGGGGTTTTTTTTTGGCTTTTGAAGGGGTCAGGTGGGGTGGGGTGGGGATGAGACTGCTTGGCTATAAAGCAGGGACTGGGTTTGTGTCTTCTGCTCACTGTGAGGAGCAGCCAACCAAGCCCCAGCCATCAAAGCAAAAGCTGTAACCTTCTGTAGTGTCTCCTAGGCTTTCTCTGCAAGGTAGAAGATGGCCCTGCTGCTGCTGAGAGCCAAATCATCCAGCAGCTCTATCTGGGAGGTCACCTTCAACTCCCCTTTTCCTCAAGAGGGTGATAGCAACTCATGGTGACACCAAGATGGGGTGCAGCACTGGACTGTGCATCTCTGCCATGGTACAGGATAGGGATGTCCTGGTGAAATGGGTTGAAGTTAGGACAGGTTTGACCTTTTTTTTTTTTTTTAGTGCTTTTTGATGTTTGTTTGGGTTTTTTTTTTCTTTGTTTTACTTCATGAACACCCAGTTCAACCCAGTAAATGCAGCCCAGCTGCTCATCCTGCTTCTTTGGAAGAAAAGGGAAAGACTTAACAGGAATTTATTGTCTTGCTTTTGTTTTTTTTTGGTCTTTAATCACTTAGAGGTGGATTGCCCTAAATATGTGAGTAGATTAATAACTAAGAACCTTGTTTTTACTTGGTATGAGATTAAAATTCCAAGGAGATAGCTCCTCCAGATTATTAAACTCCTAAATTTGTGCTGGCATTGGATCTTGCACACATTGCTAATACCCTAACACTTGTGCTGTCAGCATTTGTACCCAAGCTGGGCTGATGGATCTTAGTAATTGTACTGGAAATACTGGGAGACTCCAGATAGGTGCTTAGATACATTGGCAAAATCTTCTCCATCCCATTTCTGCCTCCTGCATTATATTGTGGGGTTGTTGTTTTTTATTTTCTGAAGGCTAAAGAGCTGTCTTGGTCTTCAGGGCTTGGATGATCTTGGTAGGTATAAAATACCCTTCCAGAAATGCAATTGTATTTTTGTCCTTCTTAAGTCAGGAGGTGTTGGTACCAGTAGCTCACATTGTGAGAGCATCCCCCACCCCTTCCCACCTCCCCATCCCACCCTTGGGGTTGTACTGTTCCTTCTTCCAGGTGGGTCAAGCCAAGCTTGCTTCCCCCCCCCCCCTCCCCCTTGGTTTTATTCAAGGAGAATGAAAGGAAGGTTTTTCTAACTGCATTATTGACCAAGAGGCCTCTCTGGAGACTGAGACATCATCAGACTGGATTACAGGTCTGGCTGCCACCACAAAGCCATCTGGTGCACTCAGATTTGCTGCATAATCTTGCCAGCTGCTTGGTGGTAGACACTGGCAGGACAAGGGGGAAGGAAGGGTTAGAGGAGATCTGAGGGGGAAGTTCTTTGCAGAGAGAGTGGGGAGAGGCTGGAAGGGGCTGCCCAGAGAGGGGGTGGATGCCCCATCCCTGGAGGTGTTGAAGGCCAGGTTGGCTGGGGCCCTGGGCAACCTTGTGTAGCTTCAGGCCTGGAGGTTGGTGTCCCTGCCTGTGTCAGGGGGGTTGGAGCTCTCTGATCCTTGGGGTCCCTTCCAACCCAGACCAGTCTGGGATTCTATGATGGAGCCCTGGGCAACCTTGTGTAGCTCCAGGCCTGGAGGTTGGTGTCCCTGCCTGTGTCAGGGGGGTTGGAGCTCTCTGATCCTTGGGGTCCCTCCCAATCCAGACCAATCCAGACCAATCCAGACCAATCTATGATTCTATGATCCTATGAAAGGTGCCTGTAAGGAAGCTGGGGAAGAGCTGTTCCCAAGGGCATGGAGTGATAGGATGAGGGGTGATGGTTTAAACTAGAGAAGGGGAGATTTAGGCTGGATATGAGGAACAAAATTCTTCCCTCTGAGGGAGCTAGATCACAGGAACAGGCTGCCCAGAGAGGTGGTGGAGGCCCCATCCCTGGAGATATTCAAGGTCAGGCTTGATGTGGCTCTGAGGGACCTGATCTAGTGATGATGTCCCTGCTCACTGGGTAGGTTCACAGAAAAAAGGCCACCTTGCCATTAAAGCATCCTGGCAACATCTTCCCCCTGATCCTAAAAGCATTGCCAACACCAGCCATCTCCAAGCTGGAGATGGATTTACTTGGAAGAAGGGGACAGGAGAAACAAGCCTGAGCATCGTGTTTCCACCCTCATCACCCAACTCCTCTCTTGGCAGAGGGGTTGAGTTTGGTGTGAGTTGGATAATTTCCCTAACACTGGTGTTTTGGGGGGGTGGGGATGGGGTTGTTGGGGGTTTTATTTTTGAATTTGTACCTGGACTCTCACCTTTTATGGATTAAAAAGCACTGATTGCAAACCCCTTTGTAGTGTCTGTCTCTTTGAGTTGCAGGTGGGACTTGAGTGCACCAGCCATGGAGGGGAACAGACCCTGACTGGACTTCTGAATGGGTTATTTTTGGGGTCAGTTTTACATCAATCTAAAGCTGCTGGAGTTGGAAGAGATCATCTGGCTCTGTGCAACCTGATCCAATGCAAAACCAAGCTCCTAAGCCTCCAGATTGGTCCAACAGCCCTTGGTGAGCCATCATCCCCACCTCCAGCGTGGTGTAAGGGAGCTGGTGGCTTTGCCATGTGAGTTATTTGATGGCAGTGATGCAGGAGGTGGGGAGCAGGGCTCAGGTTGGATCCCTTGAGGACATTTCTCCTGAGAGAGGAGAGAAAAAAAAAGGGGGAAAACCTATAAAAAAGGAAACCATTCAAGAAAGTGAACTTTGCTTCACACCCCATGTTTTGATCTGATGGTTTTGGGTTTCCAACCAGGTTTTTCAGACCCTCTTGTTTTTTGGAAGAGCACATCAGTGGGAACAAAGGTCATCCCTCATGCTTGAGGAGCAAATTGGTAGCTGGTTAAGTGTCCTTGACATGGGATGCCCTCCACCCCACTCTGTTTTACCTTGGGAATCTCTGTTTCAGGCCTGGAAGTTGGTGGCCCTGCCTGTGTCAGGGGGGTTGGAGCTCTCTGATCCTTGGGGGTCCCTCCCAACCCAGACCAGTCTGGGATTCTATGATTCACTGGACCTTACCTCCCCACCATCTTGGGAGGGTGACCAAGCTGTGGGTGATGACCAAGGTGATGGCTGTGGGGCTGGACAATGGGTCCTGGCAGCCAGATGAATCCCTCCCTCAGGGATTATGCACCCCACAAGGAGGTTAAAGGACAGAGGTGGGATTAAACCCCCCTCAGATGGGAACAAACCAGGGTCAGGCCTTTCAACGTTGCATTAATACCTGAGCAGGTGGGGAGGAGCCTCTTTTTTTCTCCTAGGAAGGCAAGGTTTAAATGGCAACTGACTTTTTCTTTTGCCATTTCCCTCATTTCAAGTGTTTCTCCTTTCATCAGACCTCCTGTACCCAGCACCCTCACGAGTCTTCTTCTAAGCCACCCACAGCAAGTTGTTCTGCTGCAGTAGATCCTTGCTCCACCTACGTTCAGTGGATGTGGGAAACTCGTGACTCTCTAGCTGGGATCACCTCCCCCTCTGATGACATATGTTGAGATGAGATGTGTGCTCCATCAGCAAGAGCCTGGTGCTTCCCTCCCTCTTTGCTCAGAGGCTGTGGAGCTGGATCTCTCTCCGGTGTTTGTCTTCTCCATCTGGACCTGGAGGTGGAAGGATCCTGGAGGATCCTGGATGGGGGGGGAGAGGGGCAACGTGAGTAGAAAGCACAAGAACTGCTACAAAAATAGGTTTAGAGTAAATAAGAACTTGAGGTTCCTGGGGAGAGGAGCTCCAGGTGGGCTCAGGAGCTGAGGTCATGCATGGTGCTTCTTGGTCCAGGTCACCTGGGCTGGAGCAAGATAACACAACTCTTAGAAGCATCTTATGACCAGACAACAGGTGCAAAGCAGGGCTTATTTTTTTAATCCCCTCTTGATTTCTAGAGCTCTTGACACAGAAAACAGTGGTGCTTCCCATCCTAGAAACCCCATCATGAAGAACCCAGCAAACCTGGGGTGGGGTGGGGGGGTTCAGCTGAGTTTCCTGCCTTGGAGGTGGAATTTTTCCTCCTTTCAGAGCTTTCACACTCCATAATAAAAGCCACCCAGCCCATATATCAGCCTTTGCAGTGTGGTGGGAAGGTGTTTTGATTTTCCCCTCCATTAGGTACACAACAGCTCTCTTACCAGAAGATACCTGTGGTGGCAGGAGCTGTGGCCATGCTCCTGCCTCCTCGCTTCACGGCTCGTTGCCACCATAACCCATAATAAGCTCCTCTGGAGCTGTCTCTGGCTACAAATTAATGTCTCTACTTGCCCATGGGGACAGCAGAAGGGAAGCAGTTACTGGGCTGATGGTCCTCAGCCGTGGTGTTGCCACACTGCCTCCACACAAGGGGCTCCCACCGCTTGCTACGCTCCATCTGTGATTTGTTATCAGGATCGGGCCCTTCAGGAGGACCTGGTGCTGCTTTTGAACAGTCCTGGGCCAGGAGCAGATCAGTAGTGGGGTCATCTCAGGAGAAGGATGGGGCAGGAGAAGTTTTCCCTTCCCAGGAAGGGGAGTGATGCTGCCCCTGCACGGTCCCTTGTCCTGTGCTTGCTCCATCCCAGAGGTGGTGTCAACCCTCAGCCCCGTATCCCACCTCCCCCCTCCTTGAGCACCCCCGTGTGGAGTGCTGAGCCATCCTCCTTTCCAGACTGAGCCCACTGGAGGGCAGCAGCACCCTGTCCACTGCCCCCACTCCTCCCAGCACCCAAACCCTACCTCTGCCCAGTGAGGCTGGTGCCCCTCAACCCCCCCCAACTGTCACCCAAGGGTGAGTAGAGGTGTCCCCAGGGGTGCTTTGGAGACCGGTGCATCCCAAACCATGGCATGAAAATGAGTTTTAAGCAATATATATCCTGTGAGGTCCTAATGGGGTGTGAGGGAAGTGAGACTCAGGATTGGAGAGCTCCATCCTCTGGGGTAGAGCATCCTGATCTTGTAGCAAGCTCCACCCACCCCATAAAGGATGGGGTAAAGTCTTGCTGGGAGCACTGGGACCTCTCCACCTACTCCTTCAAGCTGGCCCTTGGGCCCCTCTGGGGCTGCAGTGGGGGTCATGCTCCTCTGTGCTGACCCTTTGCCAAGTTTCTCTCAGAGGTTTGCAAAGTCCTCCCCCCCCCACCCCCCATCTCCCCCATCTTGGCCATGGTTCCCCAGCAGCTTGGAGGAGCTGAAGCCCTCCCTCCTGCATGGCCTTGCACGGCAGCAAACAGCACCGGGAGGCTCATACTCCATGGAGCCACAAGAGTTGGGGCGTTGCTGGAGGGGGTACAACATCACCAGGGCAGCAGAGGTTGATGGGTCAAGGCTGAGCTCCAGGACGAGGTGCTGGGGGCTGCTGGGGAGAGGGATCAGCAGGAGCAGGTCAGGAGGTGGTGGAGATGTAAGCTGGCAGCATCATCACTAGAGGGCAGAGTTGGTACACGCTGAATCCTGCTTCCCCACAGCGGGGACAGCCCTTGGTCACCCCAACACAGGGTGTGATGGTGCTGGGGCCTTGAGTTGTCACATCCCTCTATGCATGTGACTCTGCAAACCGGGGTGAGTTCATTTCTCATTCCAGCAGTTGCCTCATAGAATCATAGAATGTGTAAGGCTGGAAGGGACCTTTGAAGTCCCTGCTCACTGCAGGGACATCTTCACTTGAGCAGGGACATCTTCACTTGAGCAGGTCCCTCAGAGCCACATCAAGCCTGACCTTGAATATCTCCAGGGATGGGGCCTCCACCACCTCTCTGGGCAGCCTGTTCCTGTGATCTAGCTCCCTCAGAGGGAAGAATTTTGTTCCTCATATCCAGCCTAAATCTCCCCTTTTCTAGTTTAAACCATCACCCCTCATCCTATCACCCATGCCCTTGGGAACAGCTCTTCCCCAGCTTCTTTACAGGCACCTTTCATAGGATCATAGAATCATAGATTGGTCTGGATTGGGAGGGACCCCAAGGATCAGAGAGCTCCAACCCCCCTGACACAGGCAGGGACACCAACCTCCAGGCCTGGAGCTACACAAGGTTGCCCAGGGCCCCAGACAACCTGGCCTTCAACACCTCCAGGGATGGGGCATCCACCCCCTCTCTGGGCAGCCTGTTCCAGCCCCTCACCACTCTCTCTGCAAAGAACTTCCCCCTCAGATCTCCTCTAACCCTTCCCTCCTCCAGCTTCACTCCAGCCCCCTTGTCCTGCCAGGCTCTGCCCTTTGAACAAGCTGATTCCCCTCCTGTTCCTCTGCTCCCTTCAGGGACTGGCAGGCTGCAATGAGGTCCCCCCACAGCCTTCTCTTCTCCAGGCTGACCCAGCCCAGCTCCCTCAGCCTCTCTCCGTAGGGGAGCTGCTCCAGCCCTCTGATCTCGATGCTTCCCAGTAGCAAATCCATGCATCCCAGTGCTGCTGGGAGAGGAGGGCAGGCAAGCTGCCACGAGCATGGACCCATCTGTCCTCGGCCCAACATCCCCAGCCACTTGTTACCAGAGACAGAAGTGGTGGCTGGAGACACCCACATCCCTGTGTGGTCCTTGGGGAGCACTCAACCCCCTTCCCATGAATGGGAGGAAGCCTCTCCTGTGTGGGAGCCAGCTAGACCTAGCCCAGGGTAGACCTGGTCTGGTAAGGGGTGGAAATGGGACCTCCTTCAATGCCTTCTGCCCTGTTTTCTGTGGGACATGAGTGTTTCTGAAGGGTCTGTTCTCTGCAGTCCAAAGGAGAGTGATGGAGGATGCTGGTCTTCTACTGGATTCATCTGCAGAACCTGGTGTGAGGTCATGGGTCACCTTTTCCAAGCCAGTAGCTTTTGTGAAGCCACCCCTTCCTTATTTTAATCTGCACAACATTTGCCCTAGACAGAGTACAAAGCTGTTCCACTCCAGGATTTGTATCTTTATATGAGGAACTGCCTCTGACCATCACCATGACCACAACCACCTGGCCAGGTTGGCTGGGGCCCTGGGCAACCTTGTGTAGCTCCAGGCCTGGAGGTTGGTGTCCCTGCCTGTGTCAGGGGGGTTGGAGCTCTGTGATCCTTGGGGTCCCTTCCAACCCAGACCAGTCTGTGACTCTATGATTCCATGATCACTTTGCAACAGCAGCAACAAGAGGTGGGAAAGTTTCTGCTACGGTTCAAGCTGCACTGGCACAGGAGACTGAAGCCACACCAGGGATGTAGGACTTTTCCAGGCTGCAGGATCCACTGGGAGACTAGTCTGGATCCACATCAAGTAATGAAGTCAAGACAGTCATGCTGTGTGGCAAGGAGATCATGCAGTGAGGAAGGAAGGTGACATTATGGTGCTATAGGGCAAGGAGGACACACTCTGGAGCAAGAGGATCATAGAATCCCAGCCTGGTCTGGGTTAGAAGGGACCCCAAGGATCACAGAGCTCCAACCCCCCTGCCACAGGCAGGGACACCAACCTCCAGGCCTGGAGCTACACAAGGTTGCCCAGGGCACCATCCAACCTGAATAGCTCCATGTGCCAGTCAAGAGTGTCATGCTGTGGAGCAAGAGGGCTGCACTGTTGATTAAGGACACCATGGTGTAGCTCAGTGGGTTTGTGCTATTGAGTAAGAGAGTCATGCTGTGGGCCAGGGGTGTTAGGCTATGGAGCAAGAAGGTCATGCAATAGAGCAAGGTAGGCATGCTACAGGGCAAGAGGGCCACGCTATGGGGCAAGGGAGGTCCTGCTGTGTGGGAAGGGGTCAATGAAGCAGTGCTGCGGGATGCATCTCCCCTCTCTGCATCTTCCCTCTCTGCCTCTTCCCTCTCTGCCTCTTCCTTCTCTGCCTCTTCCTTCTCTGCCTCTTCCCTCTCTCCCTCTTCCCTCTCTCCCTCTTCCCTCTCTGCCTCTTCCCTCTCTCCCTCTTCCCTCTCTGCCTCTTCCCTCTCTCCCTCTTCCTTCTCTGCCTCTTCCCTCTCTTCCTCTTTCCTCTCTTCCTCTTCCCTCTCTTCCTCTTCCTTCTCTCCCTCTTCCCTCTCTGCCTCTTCCCTCTCTGCCTCCTCCCTCTCTCCCTCTTCCCTCTCTCCCTCTTCCCTCTCTGCCTCCTCCCTCTCTGCCTCTTCCCTCTCTCCCTCTTCCTTCTCTGCCTCTTCCCTCTCTCCCTCTTCCCTCTCTTCCTCTTCCCTCTCTCCCTCTTCCCTCTCTTCCTCTTCCTTCTCTCCCTCTTCCCTCTCTCCCTCTTCCCTCTCTGCCTCCTCCCTCTCTCCCTCTTCCTTCTCTGCCTCTTCCCTCTCTCCCTCTTCCCTCTCTCCCTCTTCCCTCTCTGCCTCCTCCCTCTCTGCCTCCTCCCTCTCTCCCTCTTCCTTCTCTGCCTCTTCCCTCTCTCCCTCTTCCCTCTCTCCCTCTTCCCTCTCTGCCTCTTCCCTCTCTGCCTCTTCCCTCTCTGCTTCTTCCCTCTTTCTCCCCTACCACAGACTGATTCCTGCCATCCCCCTAGAACCTCCCAACAAACTCAGCCTGTTATTTATTCCCCCATCTCAGGAGGAGCCATCCTCTTCCTCCCTGCACTCACGAAGGGCCTCCTTCACCAGAGCCCAGCCTTTAATGGGAAGGACAAGAACTGAGCCGTTCAGAAATGGCTCCTGAATCTTTAATAAAGCAAACATTGCCTGGGCCATAAACATATGATGACAGCAACAAGAGGCTCTCAAGCTTATTGCCTGGCTGCTAGTTCTTTACTTAACTCTGCCATAATGGCTTTAATAGCCCGGGAGGGAGCTGAGGTGAAAGTCCTATTAAAAAATGTATTTCCGAATTTAATTGAGGCTCCATCTGTGGGGAAAGACAGAGGAGAGGTCGCTCCACAAGAGAGCTATGAAAAGAAAAAGAGCTCACTCTACCTTCTCCTGCTCTTGTCCTGCCTGGCTAGTTACCAGCAGCAAATCCCACCCTCAGCTGGTGGCCATGGGAATGTGGGGCTTTCAGAGTGTTCCCTCCCTGGATACATCAGCACCCCGAGGCCATTTGTGGCAGAGGGATGTGGTACCCCCAGTTTATCACAGAATCACAAGGTTGGAAAAGACCTTTGAGATCATCAAGTCCAACCATTCCTGTCCTGTGCTAAAGCAGATCCCTGAGCACCTCATCTCTCCTTTTTTTAAACACATTTATGGGGCATCCCTTCTGTTTTTGCAGGGGTGCCCCCTGTACAATCAACAAGGACAAGTGGCTGTGGGCCACAAAGCCCATCGGCATGTCCAGGTTGTGCCACCATCTACACCAGGCAACACCAGCTGCTTGCACTCTGTGGTGGCCTCATCAGAGGTATGGCCTGGGTGCTCGACCTGTTTCCTCACCCATCCAACCTGCACATGGCTCTCCAGTCAGACCATCAGTCTGGCCAGCTATTCCCATAGGATCCTGGACACCTGGTTCCATATATAGCTAAAGACATTCACAACATCATCAAGCCATTTGCCTCAGCCCCATCAATATCCTTTAATTCATCCATCTATTCATTCACCTCTATCAGTCTGTCTGTCTATCTACTGACCTATCCGTCTAGCTAACCAACCATCCATCCATCCATCCATCCATCCATCCATCCATCCATCCATCCATCCATTCATCTATCCATCCATCCATCCATCCATCCATCCATCCATCCATCCATCCATCCATCCATCCGTCTATCCATGCATCCATCCACCCACCCACCCTTCCATCCATCCATCCATCCATCCATCCATCCATCCATCCATGTATCCATGCATCCATGCATCCATGCATCCATCCATCCACCCACCCACCTCTCCATCTACCTCTCAAACCTTCCATTGGTCTGTCTGTCCATCCATCTATCCTGTCTGAGCCTTACCCCATCCAGGGAACCTTTGTACATTGAGACCTTTGCAGGTCTTTACAGAAGTTTGACCACACTCCAGACTGGGAGACATCCCCATGTCTTGTACCACCACTCTTTGGGGCTAGATACCTTCACATAGGGTAATTTCTCCCTGGAGAAACACCTGTGGGAAGGTGGATGAATAAGGAGACAGACAGACAAGGCAGCAGGTGGACAGCAGGTAGGGAGAGGAGGAAGTTGAGGCTGCCTGTTCCAACTGTGCCAGCACGTGGGCTCACAAACAGCCACACTAATTAGGGATGAAGAAGAAGGGTCGGGAGAGGAGGAATTCACTCCTTCCTCCACCCCCTTCCTTCGTCCCCTCCTGGCAAGCATCACCCTGAGTCAGCAGATCCGCCGAGGTCACGGCACCCGCTCTATTAATTGGATTAATAAAGATGTACGTCATTGAGGTAATTACCCACTAATTGGGGATGACAAGGTTGTCAGGGTTTGTCCCTCAAAGGGACAATTTCCCGTCCCCAGCCCTCCCCTTTCCCAACACGCAGCGAGTCAATCGCATTAATTAAAAATCAGAGAGTCCATAACCTTGTGCTGCCAAGCCCTGGGGAAACTGCTGCCTCCAGAGCCATGGATAGACAGGGCAGGGTGGTGGCATCTGCCATCTCCAGCCACTGACTCAGCTGGGGAGCACGGTCCAGGCTGCCAGCACACGGGCAATGAGTTGGAGAGGTCTCAAAGGTCCCTTCTACCTCCCCTGCAACCCTCATCAGCCCCTTGTGAATGCTGCACTGTGCCAAGAGGAGACACAAGGGGCAATGAATATATTGAGATGCAGCCCCTCACACACTGTGATATCCAGTGATAATGCTGGGCTGGGCACTGGTGAGGCTGCAGCTGGAGTGCTGGGTCCAGTTCTGGGCTCCTCAGCATCAGAAGGACATGGAGGTGCTGGAGCGAGTGCAGAGAAGGGCAACCAGGCTGGGGAAGGGGCTGGAGGGCAAATCCTCTGAGGAGCAGCTGAGGGAGCTGGGGGTGTTGAGGCTGGAGAAGAGGAGGCTGAGGGGAGACCTTCTGCCCACCTCCCCTGCCCTGCCAGGAGGGTGCAGAGAGGTGGGCGCTGGTCTCTTCAGCCAGGGGCCAGGAGATGGGACAAGGGGCAATGGGCTCCAGCTGCCCCAGGGCAGGGTCAGCTCAGCTGGGAGGGAAAAGTTCTTCCCTGGCAGAGTTGTGGGGATATGGAACAGGGGCCTGGAACAGGGTTGGGGCCTGGAATGGGCCTGGAGCAGGGTCAGGGCCTGGAACGGGCCTGGAATTGGGGCCTAGAACAGGGTCAGGGTCTGAGACAGGGTCAGGGCCTGGCCCAGGCTGCCCAGGGAGGGGGCTGAGTCCCCACCCCTGGGTGTGTTTAACAGACAGGGAGATGAGGTGCTCAGGGATCTGGTTTAGCACAGGATGAGATTGGTTGGACTTGATCTTCAAAGGTCTTTTCCAACCTGGTGACTCTGTGATTCTGTGACATAAGGGCCCTGACTTTTTGCAAGACAACCAGACACTCAGGTAACTCTTTCAACAAGGACATTCTCACTGGAAAAGTTTTGTTAAAAAAAGAATTCCCCCCCACCCCCCCCAAGGAACCAGCTCAGCTTGATGATGAAACTTCTCCATCCTGCCAAGACTTTCCCTGCCCCTTCCCTGGAGTGAGTCCCTGCTGTCAGCTGCAGGCTGTGAATTGTCTCTGCCTCTCCCTGGACTCCTGCCTTGGTGGGGCATGTCTGATGTACATCCAAGCCCTTTTCAACTCTGCCTCCAAGCAGCCCAGAGTTGAGCCCTGCACAGCTGGATGCTGAATCCTGCAAGATGCAGGCTGTGGCCTGATGCTCTGCACAGCTGGATGCTGCACAGCTGGATGCTGAGCTGTGCTAGGCTGGTGCTGGTGTCCTACACAGAGACAAGGAGCCTTGCACAGCTGGATATTACTCTGGAATGCTGATCTGTGGACATCCAGATGTTGTGAGGCCTGATTCTGAGCTGCACATGGGCTGGTGCTGGGTCTTACATGGCTCTAAGGGGCCTGGCACAGCTGGATAGTGGATCCAGCACAGCTGGATGCTGAATCCTGCAAGATGCAGGCTGTGGCCTGATGCTCTGCACAGCTGGATGCTGCACAGCTGGATGCTGAGCTGTGCTAGGCTGGTGCTGGTGTCCTGCACAGAGATAAGGAGCCTTGCACAGCTGGATATTACTCTGGAATGCTGATCTGTGGACATCCAGATGTTGTGAGGCCTGATTCTGAGCTGCACATGGGCTGGTGCTGGGTCTTACATGGCTCTGAGGGGCCTGGCACAGCTGGATAGTGGATCCAGCACAGCTGGATGCTGAACTCTGCACATCAGGATGCTGCTCAGCCTGGTGCTGAGCCTCACACTGGCGTGAGGAGCCTGGCACAGCTGGGCACTGAATCCAGCACAGCTGGATGCTGAATCCTGCAAGATGCAGGCTGTGGCCTGATGCTCTGCACAGCTGGATGCTGCACAGCTGGATGCTGAGCTGTGCTAGGCTGGTGCTGGTGTCCTACACAGAGACAAGGAGCCTTGCACAGCTGGATATTACTCTGGAATGCTGATCTGTGGACATCCAGATGTTGTGAGGCCTGATTCTGAGCTGCACATGGGCTGGTGCTGGGTCTTACATGGCTCTAAGGGGCCTGGCACAGCTGGATAGTGGATCCAGCACAGCTGGATGCTGCATCCTGCAAGATGCAGGCTGTGTCCTGATGCTCTGCACAGCTGGATGCTGCACAGCTGGATGCTGAGCTGTGCTAGGCTGGTGCTGGTGTCCTACACAGAGATAAGGAGCCTTGTACAGCTGGATATTACTCTGGAATGCTGATCTGTGGACATCCAGATGTTGTGAGGCCTGATTCTGAGCTGCACATGGGCTGGTGCTGGGTCTTACATGGCTCTGAGGGGCCTGGCACAGCTGGATAGTGGATCCAGCACAGCTGGATGCTGAATCCTGCAAGATGCAGGCTGTGTCCTGATGCTCTGCACAGCTGGATGCTGCACAGCTGGATGCTGAGCTGTGCTAGGCTGGTGCTGGTGTCCTGCACAGAGATAAGGAGCCTTGCACAGCTGGATATTACTCTGGCACAGCTGGAATACTGATCTCTGGACATCCAGGTGTTGTGAGGCCTGATTCTGAGCTGCACATGGGCTGGTGCTGGGTCTTACATGGCTCTGAGGGGCCTGGCACAGCTGGATAGTGGATCCAGCACATCTGGATGCTGAACTCTGCACATCAGGATGCTGCTCAGCCTGGTGCTGAGCCTCACACTGGCGTGAGCAGCCTGGCACAGCTGGGCACTGAATCCAGCACAGCTGGATGCTGAGTCCCACACATCTGGATGATGGACAGCCTGGGAGGGAGGCACTGAGGGTGTAACACCATTGCAGCCTGAGAGTGCTGCATTTTGGGGGTTGAATATCAACCCCAGACTTAATGGTGAGGCAGTGGGGCTTCTCCCAGGGGGTTTCATGGGGCATCAGGCCTGCCAAAACCAACATGACCCCCACAGGTTTGGTTTTACTGCTAACAAGACAATAAAATCATCAGCAGAGAGAAAAGCAATGGCTACAGGAGGCTATAGATGAGCCCCCCCCCCCCCCCCCAAATCTCTTGTGCTTGTTGCTGGAGAGGGGAAACTGAGGCACGGAGGGTTAGTTGGCTTGGCTGGATCTGGGGTTGCCCCTTATTCTTCCTAATCACCAGTTTGAGGGGATGGGAGATGGCATTTCCTCAGCTGCTTCTGTGATACAACCAAATCATTTAATCCTTGCTGAGCTGAAAATCAGCCTCCCTACCCAGGCCCTGTATTGTGGAGGAGACTGATATATATTCAAGTGCACATTAAATTGCTTCAGCAGCCATTCCAAATTGCCATACCTCTGTAATGCCACTAAGATAATGTTCCTACAGGGGCTCAAACTTCTTTATTAAGACATTTTTGGGGTGTGTTTACTTTCTCCTTTGGTTTTTTTTTGTAAATAAGACTGAGGCCAACGTGATTATTCCTGTGATTTAAGAAAAAAAAACAAACCCAACCCTGAAGCAGCTTCTCAATGGCTTTTTCCTTTGGGATATTCCCTGTGAAGGGCTGCAGGCTGTGTCCTGCTGATGGTATCTCCACCAAAACCAAATAGAAAGGGGATGGGAAAGGAGGCTGGGAAAGAGAGAGAGAGAAAAAGAGTAAAGAAA
Organism: Rallus limicola; assembly: GCA_022605955.1. NCBI lineage: Eukaryota > Metazoa > Chordata > Aves > Gruiformes > Rallidae > Rallus > Rallus limicola. Next base: position 1,019,497 of record JAKCOZ010000100.1, on the reverse strand, counting down.
CTGTGTTTCTAGCCTCATACCAAGACAGATGTAGATAATGCATGTGGGGGAGATTTGAAAGAAGGTTTTAGATCCCTCATAGATCCCTTTAGATCCATCAGCAGAGGGGTGGCAGCAGGGACAGGGAGGGGATTGTCCCTCTCTACTCTGCCCTCAGGAGGCCCCAGCTGGAGTCCTGTGTCCAGAGCTGGGGCCCCAGTACAAGAAAGATGGGGAACTGTTGGAGAGGGGTCAGAGGAGCCATGGAGATGCTCAGAGGGCTGGAGCAGCTCCCCTATGGAGAGAGGCTGAGGGAGCTGGGCTGGGTCAGCCTGGAGAAGAGAAGGCTGTGGGGGGACCTCATTGCAGCCTGCCAGTCCCTGAAGGGAGCAGAGGAACAGGAGGGGAATCAGCTTGTTCAAAGGGCAGAGCCTGGCAGGACAAGGGGGCTGGAGTGAAGCTGGAGGAGGGAAGGGTTAGAGGAGATCTGAGGGGGAAGTTCTTTGCAGAGAGAGTGGGGAGGGGCTGGAACAGGCTGCCCAGAGAGGGGGTGGGTGCCCCATCCCTGGAGGTGTTGAAGGCCAGGTTGGCTGGGGCCCTGGGCAACCTTGTGTAGCTCCAGGCCTGGAGGTTGGTGTCCCTGCCTGTGTCAGGGGGGTTGGAGCTCTCTGACCCTTGAGTTCCCTTCCAACCCAGACCAGTCTGGGATTCTATAATTCTATGATCCCCCTCACCAAGGATCTGGCCATTGGAAGGGGACTGGGCTCTCCTTTCCCTATTTTCCTCTGGAAAAAAAAGAAAGGAAGGAGAATGAGCAAAGAGGGTGGGACAGGCAAAGGCACACCAAATGATGCCTCACAAATGATGCCCCCCAGATGATGCCCCACAAATGATGCCTCACAAATGATGCCCCCCAGATGAGGCCCCACTGCACCCTGGTATAAAGGCCAACAGTGAAGAGCCAGCATCATTGTTTTCCCAAAACTCTTCTGGGGAAACATGCAGAGCATGAAGCATCCAGAGGGTTGTCACGGACCCATAATGGGCTTTTTAACCTGAGAGAGCTGCTTTTTGAGAGCTCTGGGGTAAGTAGGGCAGGAGACACTGTGCTGAGGCCAGTGGGTGAGGAAGGAGAGTGATTACCCCAGCAATAAATCAGCAGTGAGGGGCTGATGATATAATAATGGCAATATGATGTCATTGCAATCCTGCTCATTGATTTTATTTCTTTTTTTCATTCCTTTTTTTTTTTTTTTTCCCTTCCCTCTCAGTGAACTGGCTTTTCCCATCCATTACCCTGCCCAAGCCCATGTCCCTGCTCAGGCTCTTTAATTCCAGAGATACTGAGCAAACTGTGGTTGGCTTAGAGCAATGCCTACATGGGTGTAGCATCCTGGGGGTGCCCTCACCAGGGACACCCTCCATGAGGCCCAAGGATATTCCTTGTGAGTTGTCAGAGCATCCCACATGATCTCTTAAACTTCATCCATAGGGAGCAGGAAAGCCCCTGCTCGTGGCTGGGCTGGGACTTTGTGCAATCCTTGGTCCATGGTGTATTAGGGCTGGAGTAGCTCCCCTATGAAGAGAGGCTGAGAGAGCTGGGCTGGGTCAGCCTGGAGAAGAGAAGGCTGTGGGGGGACCTCATTGCAGCCTGCCAGTCCCTGAAGGGAGCAGAGGAACAGGAGGGGAATCAGCTTGTTCAAAGGGCAGAGCCTGGCAGGACAAGGGGGCTGGAGTGAAGCTGGAGGAGGGAAGGGTTAGAGGAGATCTGAGGGGGAAGTTCTTTGCAGAGAGAGTGGTGAGGGGCTGGAACAGGCTGCCCAGAGAGGGGGTGGGTGCCCCATCCCTGGAGGTGTTGAAGGCCAGGTTGGCTGGGGCCCTGGGCAACCTTGTGTAGCTCCAGGCCTGGAGGTTGTTGTCCCTGCCTGTGTCAGGGGGGTTGGAGCTCTCTGATCCTTGGGGTCCTTTCCAACCCAGACCAGTCTGGGATTCTATGATTCTATAACCTTTCTCTTGCTCCATCCTTGCTCTTCCTTCCCCTCTGCTGCCCAAGTGGGTAAGAATCAGCTCCCAGCCCTTGCAGGAAGCTTCTCAATGCACATCTAGGGTGAGAGGAGATGGGAAAAGTGAAGTGATGGAAGAGAATCAGCACTTCCCCTTGGTGGAGGCATTTATAATATCCTCAAGTCCTGGCCAGGGGTTTGGGCATCCAGCCTTCAGCAGGATCTGGCTTATTTCACACTTCTCCTGGCTGTGGCTGCAGGTTTCAACACTCCTCATTTCTCTGAATGAACATCCCCATCCAGGTCATCCACAGCTGCTGCCCCATGCCACAAGGACCATTGAAGACCAAGCTCAGTTGGAGCTCCACCACCTTTCCCATTGCCTTGCAGCCCCATCTCAGGGAGGATTTTCCCCATCCCAGAAGCCAGGCTTCAGCAGAAACAGTACCAGGCAAGCCAGATCCTGCAGAGCAGCCAGGTCTCCATCAGCAATGCAAGGACAAGCATTGATCCTTGGGCTCCATGGGGTCCAGCTCTGAGAAGAACAGGCAAGGAGAAGCTCCCCAGCATGATCCCCACCCCACTGCCTCTCCCCAGTCTCCTCATCCCTCTCCACCACCCCACAGCCTATCTCCCCACCCCTCTGCCAGCTTCAGGGACGGAGGGCAGAGCTGACACCCCCCCACCTCCTGGCTCTGCCTCTGGATTGGGCTTTCCAAGGGTTCAAGACCCATCACACAGCTGGGGTGATAACTGCTAGAGTTCCAATGAAAAGCCTGGCATTAAAAACATGGACATGGAGATGCTTTCTGGGTGGTTTGTAAGCACCAAAACTACATGCCAAACCCTAGGGAGCTCATGGGATTAACCCCACCAGGATGTCCCTGCTCCCCTGGACCCCACCTCCTCCTGCCCCTCTCCTTATCCCCAGGTTTTGTGAAGCTCAGGAAGGATTGTGGATTCCAAGCTCACCTGGGGAACTGAAAAGTGGTGAGCAAGGAGCAGCTGATGGATTGGCCGAGCTGCTGCCAGCAATTTCATGCAGGGTAAATCCATTCATCACCCCGGCATGAGAAGGGGAACCACCAGCAGCACAAGCAGCCAGCAGATGAGCACATCTGTCACCAGCACACAGGGGGGACTCCAGGGCCTCCCCTGTACCAGGAAACCTTGGGCAGTATGTCCATTCCCAGGGAGAGGCACCTGTTTGGGGGGGGGGGGGCTGCAGCGAGGGATCGTGGTTTAGGATGCTCATGAGCTTCCATCCTTCTCCCTAACCTTGGGGCACGACCAAGGCTGGGGGTGGGGCTGGAGATGGGGTTTCACATTAGCCAGAGCCACAGCAGACACAGTGAAATCAGTGCACAGCAGTGGGACAGGGGTGTCACACCACTCATGGGACCCAACGGTGGCTCCAGGGTTGCCCACAGACTGTGGAGCTGATGTACCTAAGGAGGGACTCAAGGCTGAGCAAAGTATTTTGAGCCTTGTCTGTCCCTCATGGGTCACAGGCACGTTGCTTGGTGGCAAGGTGTTGGGTGGGACTCTTCACCCTGTGGCATGCAGGGGGTTGGACCCGATGATCTCTCAGGGTCCAATCCAACCCCTACAACTCCACGATTCTCTGATCCCCGCTGGTCTCTCCAGATCCCTTCCAACCCCTACAATCCTGGGATTCTGTGATCTTCCTGCTTTCCCAGTGTATTCTCAGCTCCTTGGACCCAGACCCCACTCACCCAGAGCCCACTAAATAAGAACAAGAGCCCCCACTCAGAGCTCTGGGGATGCATCTCCTTGCCCCTTCACACCTTGCCCCTCCGCTGGTCCCTCGCTCTCTGTTACCGCAGCGGGCTCCTATTTCCACACCTCCCTGCATAGCCTCCAAGGGACAGGTATGGAGCCAGATGGGCCCAAAATGAGCCTCCCCACCCCATCACCCAGGCAGCATCTGAACCAAGTCTCCTCCAGCTCCTCGTGTGAGCACAACGGGGCCATGAGCAGAGCCTTGCCGCAGCCGCGCCGCCGAGGGGGGCTGCCATCCATCTCCAAGCGTGCAAAATGTGCTCTATTTCCTGGGGAAGGATTGCTGTGTGTGCAAATCTCGCTGCAGATGCTCTCCCCCAGCCTGTGGGGCCCCTTCATGGGGTCTTTTTGTGGGTGCTCCAAGCTCCAGTAGGGGTGGCAGGGTGTTACCAGCCTGTACTCCTTTAAGATGTTTTTGCAGAGTCAGCACTTTGGAGCCTGGGCTGTTAAGGCTGCAGTGGGAGTTGCTCTCTGATATTGAACAGGTAAATAAAGCACAGCTTGGAAAAAGCCTCTAGAAATGGGCTGCAGCGTGAGAGGCAGCCTTCCCTGAGGCATCTTTAACCCTCAGCCCTCCTCTCCACCCTAAGACCAAGGTGAGGGGCTGCCCAGCCCCACAGCAGGGATGCCTGAGCAGCCCTTCACCCTCTTAACCCTTTCCTCACCCTTCTACATCCTGAGAACATCAGAATGCTCGTGCAAGGCTCAGACCAGAAAGTGCAAGACCAGAGATATTCAGCTCAACAGGGTGGTGGTGATGACCACAAATGGTCCTGCAACGCCCCCAAAGATCCCCGTGTGCTCCCCATGGGAGCTGCCTTACTTTGGGAGCAGCTTTACAGGAGGGGTGGGAATCAGGATTTCAGAGACCAAAGGCAGCTGCAGAGCACATCCAGCACAGCTCTGTGTCCTGCAGCACTGCCAAGCACCAGCACTTTGAACCCCTTTCTGCAGCCAAGGTGCAGGATAGGGATGAACCCCATTTCCCAGAGCACCCAGTAAGAGAGGGGGGTCTTTTACACGGGGGAATGAACCCTAGCATTGTTCCCATTAGCAGCCCCACTCATGTGATCCCCACTTGACACCCCCTCCCCCCATGGGGTCTTTACCTCATGCCCAGCCCTGCTTAATGCAGGGCTCCCTAGTGATAAGATTTCTGTGGCATGGCCAGATTTGCATGGATTTTAATCCAGAGGAGTCTGGGTGATGTCCCCCAACATCCATTTCTGGGGGGCATCAGGAGGAGTGTGGGCAGCAGGTCCCAGGAGGGGATCCTCCCCCTCTGCTCTGCCCTGCTCAGGCCCCACCTGGAGTGTTGTGTCCAGTGCTGGGCTCCCTGGGATAGAAAAGACAGGGATCTCCTGGAGAGAGTCCAGAGGAGGCTCTGGAGATGCTGAAGGGCCTGGAGCATCTCCCCTGGGAGGAAAGGCTGAGGGACCTGGGGCTGTTCAGCCTGGAGAGAAGCAGCCTGAGAGGGGATCTGATCAATGGGGATCAATAGCTGAAGGGTGGGACACAGGGGGACATGGGCAGCCTCTGCTCAGTGTCTGTGGGGACAGGACAAGGGGTGATGGCCTCAAGTTGGGGCACAGGGAGTTCCACACCAATGTGGGGAAGAACTTCTTCCCAGTGAGGGTGAGGGAGCCCTGGGCCAGGCTGCCCAGGGGGGTGTGGAGTCTCCTTCTCTGGAGAGATTCCAGCCCCATCTGGATGCCTCCCTGTGTGCCCTGTCCTAGGGACCCTGATGATCTCTGGAGGTCCCTTCCAACCCCTGTGATTCTATGATTCTCTGATCCCTGCTCAAACACCACCCCTCATAATCATAGCATCAGACAATCTTTAAGGTTAGAAAAGTTTAACCATCAGCCCAATACCACCACGATGCCTCAGAAAGCTGGAATCCAAACTCACTAGCCCTGGTGACTAATAAGCAGGTATCCTTTATTGCAGCTCTGGGCACACAGGGGATCGCTCCTCTGAATGTGTGCACTCATTGAAGCCAGATTTCTCATATTTATACTGATTAACTCTACATATTCATTATCATTTCTAAGAAAAGGCAGGGTTATGCAAATTATTCCCAGGAAGTCATTTATATTCACTCCTCCCAGGTAGAGCATGCTCAGTGACACTCAGGGGGTCTTCTGGTGGTCTTCAGGGATGAAGGCTGGACATCTTCCAGTCTCTCAGCCCATGCTCTTTACATTTCTTCTCCATAGTTTCCAAAACACATTCCTGAGCTCAAAAACACATCCCTGCACAAACCAGTTAGGAACCCCTTTTAGCTGAAAACAAGATATACTCTCTCTCTCTTAACTGGCCATTGGTCTCATTATTGATGAGTCCCCTATCTTCACTTTCTTTAGCTTCAAGGCTGGTGCACTGTTATGGCTCAGTTTTGTAGCCACTTTCATGAAACAGCCCACATGGTTAAAGCCATATTCTACTAAAATACCAAACAAATCTATTCTTAAAAGACACAAAGTTATATTAATTGTCTCAAGCTACATCTGTATCTATTCAGCATTATTACATTCCATTGAATCCCCATGTCAACTAATATTTCTACAAGATCACAGAATCACAAGGTTGGAAAAGACCTTCAAGATCATCAAGTCCAACCAATCCCATCCTAAGCTAAACCAGATCCCTGAGCACCTCATCTACCCTTTTTTTAAACACATCCAGGGAAGGTGACTCAGCCCCTCCCTGGGCAGCCAGTTCTGACAACTCTTTCAGTAAAAATTATTTTTCAAATGCCTAATCTAACCTGCCCTGGGGCAGCTTGAGCCCATTGCCCCTTGTCCCAGCTCCTGGCCCCTGGCTGAAGAGACCAGCGCCCACCTCTCTGCACCCTCCTGGCAGGGCAGGGGAGGTGGGCAGAAGGTCTCCCCTCAGCCTCCTCTTCTCCAGCCTCAACACTCAACCCACTGCCTATTCCTTCAGACAGAATCACAAGGTTGGAAAAGACCTTTAAGATCATCAAGTCCAACCATTCCTGTCCTGTGTTAAACCAGATCCCTGAGCACCTCATCTCCCTGTCTGTTAAACACACCCAGGGGTGGGGACTCAGCCCCATCCCTGGGCAGCCTCTTCTAGGCCCTGACCCTGTCTCAGGCCCTGAGCCTGTTCCAGGCCCCTATTTAGGCCCATCCCAGGCCCTGACCCTGCTCCAGGCCCCTGTTCTACAGCCCCACAACTCTGCCAGGGAAGAACTTTTCCCTCCCAGCTGAGCTGACCCTGCCCTGGGGCAGCTTGAGCCCATTGCCCCTTGTCCCAGCTCCTGGCCCCTGGCTGAAGAGACCAGCGCCCACCTCTCTGCACCCTCCTGGCAGGGCAGGGGAGGTGGGCAGAAGGTCTCCCCTCAGCCTCCTCTTCTCCAGCCTCAACACCCCCAGCTCCCTCAGCTGCTCCTCAGAGGATTTGCCCTCCAGCCCCTTCCCCAGCCTGGTTGCCCTTCTCTGCACTCGCTCCAGCACCTCCATGTCCTTCTGATGCTGAGGAGCCCAGAACTGGACCCAGCACTCCAGCTGCAGCCTCCCCAGTGCGCAGCCCAGGGGCACAATCCCCTCCCCACACCTACTGGCCACCCTGTGTCTGACACAAGCCAGGATGCCCTTGGCCTTCCTGGCCCCCTGGGCACACTGCTGGCTCCTGGTCAGCCTGCAGTCACCCAACACCCCCAGGTCCTTCTCTGCCTGACAGCTCTCCAGCCAGTCTCCCCCCAGCCTGGAGCTCTGCATGGGCTTGTTCTGTCCCATGTGCAGCACTCTACACTTGGCCTTGTTAAACCTCATCCCATTGGTCTCAGCCCATGGGTCCAGCCTGTCCAGATCCCTCTGAAGAGCCTCCCCACCCTCAGGCAGATCAACACTTCCTCCCAGCTTAGTGTCACCTCCAAACTTCCTGAGGGAACATCCAATCCCTTCATCCAGGCCATTGATAAAGGTACTGAACAAAACTGGTCCCAGGACTGAGCCCTGGGGGACATCACTCATGACCAGCCTCCAGCTGGATTTTGTCCCATTTCTCCCAGTTCTCCATCCATGGAGTAGCAGCGTGCTCACCCCATTCCAATTTGATCCCCTTCCCTGCCTCCCCTTTCTCTGTGATCCTACCTGGTTGTAAAACAGCTACATCTCTCCACTGGAAGGGATTCTCTGCCTAGAGTATATACCAGGAATTTTCACCTCCCCTCAGGGATCCATTTGAGGCATTATTGCTGTAAGGTAGAGGGCTGTTACCACACACAGGGCAGCCTTTACTTGCAGCATTTGGATAGATTAATGGGAGGTTTCCTTCAGAAATATTAAATGAAAAGATGATTATATTTTTTAAAAGAAATACAAAGAAAACAACAACAACAACAACAAAAGAGATTAAAACCCTCCAGGGCCTGCCTAACCCCCCCCCCCCAACCTGAAGAAGGAGCTGGGAAATGGAGTTTGTTGCTTACTATAAGAACAATCTGCAAGGAAAAGTGGTGTTTGCATGGTCTGTTTTAAAAGCCCAAATCCCACTGAACCCTTCAAGGTGTCATTTAGGTGTGTTTATTAAAAACTATCAATTTGGGTTCCTCTCTTTGCTTTTTAAAATGCTTTTTAAAATTTTTTATTCAGCTGAAATTCCAAAGCTGAGGCTTTGCAATTCCATTTTCTCATTGAAAACATGGGGAATTTCAACTAAAATCAGCAAGAATGAGAGAAAACACCACTTGCAGTAAAAAAAAAAAAAGGTAGATTTTCATGCCCTTATTACTGAATTGTAGGGGTTGGAAGGGAGCTCCAGAGATCATCAGGTCCAACCCCCCTGCCAAAGCAGGGTCCCTAGGACAGGGCACACAGGGAGGCATCCAGATGGGGCTGGAATCTCTCCAGAGAAGGAGACTCCACAGCCCCCTGGGCAGCCTGGCCCAGGGCTCCCTCACCCTCACTGGGAAGAAGTTCTTCCCCATGTTGCTGTGGAACTCCCTGTGCTCCAACTTGAGGCCATCACCCCTTGTCCTGTCCCCACAGACACCGAGAAGAGGCTGCCCATGTCCCCCTGTGTCCCACCCTTCAGCTATTGATCCCCATTGATCAGATCCCCTCTCAGGCTGCTTCTCTCCAGGCTGAACAGCCTCAGTTCTAGTTTCACTATTTCACTAGTGTAAACAGGGCAAAAGGCTGGCTGATCTGATCAATTGTGGGTTTGGCTGAGGTTAAAATCAGAGAGTTTCTCCTGTCTATGACTGCACAGAGGGTGAGAAGCACATTTCCAGTGGAGGGCTATGAAGGTGATTAAAGGCCTGGAGCATCTCCCCTGGGAGGAAAGGCTGAGGGAGCTGGGGCTGTTCAGCCTGGAGAGAAGCAGCCTGAGAGGGGATCTGATCAATGGGGATCAATAGCTGAAGGGTGGGACCCAGGGGGACATGGGCAGCCTCTTCTCAGTGTCTGTGGGGACAGGACAAGGGGTGATGGCCTCAAGTTGGAGCACAGGGAGTTCCACCCCAATGTGGGGAAGAACTTCTTCCCAGTGAAGGTGAGGGAGCCCTGGGCCAGGCTGCCCAGGGGGATGTGGAGTCTCCTTCTCTGGAGAGATTCCAGTCCCATCTGGATGCCTCCCTGTGTGCCCTGTCCTAGGGACCCTGTTTTGGCAGGGGTTTGGATTCAATGATCTCTGGAGCTCCCTTCCAACCCCTACAGCTCTGTGATTCTGTGACACACAGACCTTGCAGCAGGGAATCTTTGTGAATTCACTCTGGGTTTTTCCATCCTAAACCCAAGGGAAGTGATGCACCCATATGTCCAGAGAAGAGCGAGCACCTTCTGCTCACGTGAGCTTGCTGCTCTCCCTGCCAACATCCAGCTGCAAGTGCAACCAGCTCAGCAGAAGAGGCACAAACCCCTCAGGGCTGGGGGAGGTGGGTAGAGGGTGGAAGCACATAGGAGCATGATGCCTCCTCTTGCCCCAAAACCACGTGTTCCCACAGGGGAGCCATCCCATGCAGATCCTCATGTGTGTTTGGAGATGCCATGCATGCATGGGCAGCCCTCAGAAAGGATAGTGTTTCCCAAATCTTTGGGAAAAGAGCAATAAACATCTCCTCAAATGGAAAGCCCAGGTGCCCAGTGGTCCTAGCTTATCTTCTTGGCACCACATGCTGTTTACCAGCTGTCAGCCATCACCCCAGCTCCTGACCTGGTGCCAGCTGAGCAGATTCACAGCAAAGCTCACCCCAAACCCTCCTGTCCCAAAGAGATGCAGGTTCAATCCAGCTGGACTCCAGGGGAGCCAAGCTGGTGATGGAAGAAAACCAATGCCACATCCTAAACCAAGCCCTTTTGGAGAGCAAGAAAAGGCATTTTCTGTCCCTAGCATGATGCACAGCAAAGTAAGGTTACCATAAGGGCCTGGAATCATGAGGAGAGTCAGCTCTGGGCTTGAGGTCAGCAAAACATTGCTTAGTGGAGTCAGATAAGGACTCCACAAGCACCAAGGCTGGTCAATACTCCTCGCTGCGATCAATGGGCGAGCGGCAGTAATTACATTTCCAAGATCAAATGGGCACATAAATGTTTCATCTGGGTAAACCTGGTGTTGGGTGTGTGTCCTGGTTTCAGTCAGGATAGAGTTAACTCCATGTGTAGCAGTGGATGGGATGCTGTGTTTGGGAGTTACAATGAAAGCAGTGCTGAGAACACCCTGATGTTTCTATTTGCAGTCAGACAGGCAAAGCCAGGACAGGTGACCCAGATGGGCCAAAGAGAGGATTCCATGCCAATTACATCCTGCCCAGGATAAAGGGGGGCTGATGGGAGGAGGAAGAGGGGTGGTTCCGGGACGTGAGCGGTTGCGGGACGCGAGGGTCTTGGGGGACGGTCGGGTTCCGGGGCAGCTCTGGGTGGTGCAGCCTGAGTTGTGTGGTTGGGTGAGAATCTGCATTGTGTATCAATAGTTTCATATTCTTTTGCTCTAAAGTCCTGTTAGCATTGTTATATTTTATCTTTCTGTTCTCTTAGTAAACTATCCTTATCCCAACCCACGGGCCTCTTAGTTTCTTGGGTTTGGAGTTATTTGCCCCTTCCTTTTCCCTTCCCTTGTTTCCCCCCCCTTTTCCCTTTTCTCCTGCTCTTTTACTTTAAGGAGCAGGCAGCTGTGTGGATCTCAGCCCACAGCCAGGGTGAAACCACCACAGTATGTTGGTTTCTTGGTGTGTTGTTCTTTTTTTTTTTTCCCCCTCAATTGTTACTCCTTTCTGCACATGCTGCAAGCATCTGAGTGGATCCAATCAACTGCAACCCAACCACCCTTCTAAGGAAGCAAGGAGCCTTGCCTTGCCACCCTCAGGACCCTCACCCCAAAATCCTACTGCTCTTCAGATGCTGTAGGGGCAATTAGCCATGTGCTCTCACCCAGCTCCACTGGATGCAATGCACAACAGAGATGTGGGCAAGTGGGCTGCCAAAGGGTGTGTATAAGCAATGTATCTGCAAGGACTGCAGCATCAGTGGAAGGGCTGGGGGGCAAATCCTCTGAGGAGCAGCTGAGGGAGCTGGGGGTGTTGAGGCTGGAGAAGAGGAGGCTGAGGGGAGACCTTCTGCCCACCTCCCCTGCCCTGCCAGGAGGGTGCAGAGAGGTGGGCGCTGGTCTCTTCAGCCAGGGGCCAGGAGCTGGGACAAGGGGCAATGGGCTCAAGCTGCCCCAGGGCAGGGTCAGCTCAGCTGGGAGGGAAAAGTTCTTCCCTGGCAGAGTTGTGGGGCTGTGGAACTGGGGCCTGGAACAGGGTTGGGGCCTGGAATGGGCCTGGAGCAGGGTCAGGGCCTGGAATGGGCCTGGAATTGGGGCCTAGAACAGGGTGAGGGTGTGAGACAGGGTCAGGGCCTGGAACAGGCTGCCCAGGGAGGGGGCTGAGTCCCCACCCCTGGGTGTGTTTAACAGACAGGGAGATGAGGTGCTCAGGGATCTGGTTTAGCTTAGGATGAGATTGGTTGGACTTGATGATCTTCAAAGGTCTTTTCCAGCCTTGTGATTCTGTGATTCTGTGTGATTCTGGGATCACTCTGGCATGTCTGGGCTGGCTCTAACCTTTGCATAACAGACTGCCCTCCTACCATCTCCCAGCCTCTCTGAAGGCTCTGGCAATGAGGCTGTGTCTGTATTTTCACCAGCCCAGGGTAGCTGGGCACTGCCTACACTGCTACAGTTGGCTGTGATGTGGACACATCCCAAAGGACCTAAACCACTGTCCATGATACTGATTCCACCATGCCCCATGTGAGGTTTTCAGCCTCCATCCTGCCATGCAGACTCCCTTTCTGGCTGCTGGATCTCCTAATTTTTTGGCCAATTGTACTCAGGCATTTGCTTCTCTGTATTTCTCAGGAAGTGGACATGCTCTGCTGGAAGACATCCTCTCCAGCTACCACTACTCCCTTTCCTTGCCATCCAGTGCCAGGAGGTTTTGCACAGCAAAGCAGAAGAAACCTGAGCTGCCTCTGAGGACACAGCATAACCACCTGGATAAGTTTCACCCTTGCACATGAGCCCCCAAAGCATTTCCTTTCCAAATGCTTCAACCCTTTTCTGACTCCACCGACCTCCAGGCTACGAAGTGCCAACAGTAAGGAACCATAGCAGAAGGAGTTGGTTTCTCCAAGTAAGAACCTTTACACAGCTCAGGGACTGGCTGACCCCATCCCTGCTGCTCCCCATATCTCCTTTTTCCTTATCCCTGGCTTCCTGTATTCACTTGTGAGCTGGGAGATGGTTCTGGTATCATGGAAGGAGCAAAGCCCTTCCAGAACACATGAGGCATCGTTAGAGGAAGAAAGATAAGCTGTGTTTATCATTTATGATGTCCAAGGAGACAAGAAATATTTTCCATTGTTATTCCATAGGGAGAAAAAAGAAAAGTAGTCCTGTTTTGGCTGCATTTGCATCTAGAAAGGAGGCTGGAATTTGTCCTGGCCTTGATATTTAGAAGTCCAATCTCACTCTCCCATTGGACTGTCTGTCTGTGACAACATCACAGCACCAGAGTTTTACTGCTCAGCAAAAAGAAGGATAAATCACAGAATCATGGAATTGTAGGGGTTGGAAGAGACCTCAAGAGATCATCAGGTCCAACTCTTCCTGTAGAGTGCTGCCTAGGATCAACCTGGTGCCTTCTTCTTCCCCTGCTGCTCATGCACCAGGCTGGGACTCTGTTGATCCTTGTGTGATGCTCCCTGGTGCCTCAGAGCCCCTCTGTGATGGGTGAGTCACTTCTGTCTTCCCCTGAAGATCATGCTTCTCTCCACTTTTGCAGGAGCACTGGGAGTAGTGCTGTCCTTACACAGGACTGACCCCAGAAGTCACAGAATTACAGGATGGTCAGGGTTGGAAGGGGCCACTGGAACTCATTTACTAAATCCCCCTACCAGAGCAGGTAAAGTCCTGCTTTGCAGGCATGGTATGAGGTATCCTAAACCTCTCACTCACTGACCAAGGTGTTCCTCAGCAGGAAGGCAAATTGTCTGATGGACAGATGGCCCCAAGACACTTGCAAAGTGTGACCTGTCTCCCTGTACCCACCTATCACAGATTTGCTCCTTTACTGAACCTGCTTCAAATACCCCAGACCTGCCCCTTTACTGAATTCACCCCAAACTCCCTGCAGCTCTTCCCCTCTTCCTTCCACTCCACCCCTGCCACACACAGGCCACGCTATGCTGTGTGTGGCATCCTGGTGTCCCAGCTCCCTGTGACCTCTGCGGGAGCATCGTCCTTGAGACATCCCCCAGAAGCTGCTGAGGAGTCAGTTCCTGAACTGCTGACTTGGTGCATTGGCTGCACTCACAACACTGAAGCATTTTGGGGCCAGCTTCCCCACCTGGGCCCTGGAGCTGAAATCCAACACCAGGCTGACCTGGTGAGAGGAGACTGACCGTCCTGTTCCTGCCAGGAAAGTCTTTCACCACAGACAACCAGGATGCTGCTTCTAGAGCTCCTGCCTGTGGTGTGGTCAGGGCAGGCTTTCAAACTTTCCCACCCATTTTTCAGACTCACTTGTACCAAGGATGAGCAGAATGACCCTCACCTGCACAAACCCCCTAGGTTTGTACTGGGCATTGGTGAGGCTGCAGCTGGAGTGCTGGGTCCAGTTCTGGGCTCCTCAGCATCAGAAGGACATGGAGGTGCTGGAGCGAGTGCAGAGAAGGGCAACCAGGCTGGGGAAGGGGCTGGAGGGCAAATCCTCTGAGGAGCAGCTGAGGGAGCTGGGGGTGTTGAGGCTGGAGAAGAGGAGGCTGAGGGGAGACCTTATCACTGCCTACAGTGACCTCACAAGAGGGTGCAGAGAGGTGGGCGCTGGTCTCTTCAGCCAGGGGCCAGGAGCTGGGACAAGGGGCAATGGGCTCAAGCTGCCCCAGGGCAGGGTCAGCTCAGCTGGGAGGGAAAAGTTTTTCCCTGGAAGAGTTGTGGCGCTGTGGAACAGGGGCCTGGAACAGGGTCAGGACCTGAGACAGGGTCAGGGCCTGGAACAGGCTGCCCAGGGAGGGGGTTGAGTCCCCACCCCTGGGTGTGTTTAACAGACAGGGAGATGAGGTGCTCAGGGATCTGGTTTAGCACAGGACAGGAATGTTTGGGCTTGATGATCTCAAAGGTCTTTTCCACCCTGTGATTCTGTGATTCTTGATGAGGTTTAACTAGCACTGCCCTCGGAGCATCTGCCAAGAGTGGGACCACCTCCATGTCCAAGCACTGGAATGAGAATAGAAACCTGTAGAGGCAGTAAAGATGAACACATATTTACCTCTGTTCTTTGGCTGAGTCAGCCATAGGGATGGAAATGGTCCTCCTATTGTGTGTAACAGACACCAGAACATCTTGTCTGCAGGCCCAGGAGCAGCCTGCAGACTCTGTGTGGAAGGAAGAGGCAGCTGTAGGCTCAGGAGTGGGAAGAGAAGGAGAGAGGAGGAGGTCCTCCCACAAGACAGGGCAAGCCACAAAAAGCTGGCCTGAGCTGCCCCATCCATCCCTCTCTCACTTCCCAGGAGTAAAAAAGCTCCCTGGTACATCAACCCCAAGGCAGAGAGCAGTGGATCAGAGTCAATCCTCAATCTTCCTCCTGCTCCTTATACCCACCATTCCACACCTGCCCTTAGCAGCCATCCTGCACCTGAGATCAGCAAATGAGTTGCTGGCTGGTGCTGTAAGGACAACCCCCATTTCAGGTGCCCCAGGGCACCAGGATAAAGCTCTTTCAAGGCTTCCTTCAACTTGTGGTACCACTAACAGCTTTGCCCCATCAGCAAAGCCATTCAATTCTGTGAATCTGTGAATCTCCTTCAGCCTGGTGGAGGTGTAAGATCATCAGAAACACCCTGGCCAACGTAACTATTCAACTGCAGGTACCCTTCTCATGACCAGCTCTTCTTCTCTCTGTCCAGTGAATTTTCTTGTAACCATGATTCTTCTTTTCCCTTTAATTCATCCATAACTCGTTGTAAAGGGCTACTAGTTATATTTCCTTCTCCTTCATGCAGAAGTTTGCTCCCTCTTGACAGTGTATTCTCCTCTCTGCAGAGGAACAGTTCAAAGTGGAGACTCACCAGCTTTCATCCCTACACCAGCATGAAGGTCTCTTCTTTTATAGAAAACTTTAAATTTCCTTGTCTCAAAGCCACATGAACTTTTGGGTTCCTCTTGCAGGAAACATTTCCACTGCTGGTTCTTCCTGGAGGCCTGAAAAACTTCATCAAAAGCAGGTATTTGCCAAGGTACCCTCCTTTTTTCTTTATCAGCAAAAGGATTTGAATGACAATTTCCAAGGATCTCTCCTTGAAGGGAGCTTTGCAGCAGCACACTTGTTTCTCCCTTTGTCTCATCAAGAAGGCTCCAGTGAAGTGGGATGCTAAGGAGGGTTGTGGTAAGAGACCGACTCCACTGAGAAGATAAACCATCCAGCAACACCAGGATTGCAGATGATGGTGAGTGTTGGCAGCTACTTCTCCCAGGTAGCTGTGAGGCTGGCACACATCAAGCTTCTAGGTTGATGACCTCATTGTCAGGGCCCTCTTTGCTAATGAGAGTTGGGTGGTGGGGGAGAAAGGCAGGCTCCTTCCCAAGGTGTCACACTCAGCATCATTGTAAGTCAGAGCATTGTGAATGGCTCCTCTGCTCAAAATCACCACATATCATAGAATCCCAGACTGGGCTGGGTTGGAAGGGACCCCAAGGATCACAGAGCTCCAACCCCCCTGACACAGGCAGGGACACCAACCTCCAGGCCTGCAGCTACACAAGGTTGCCCAGGGCCCCAGCCAACCTGGCCTTCAACACTCCCAGGGATGGGGCACCCACCCCCTCTCTGGGCAGCCTGTTCCAGCCCCTCACCACTCTCTCTGCAAAGAACTTCCCCCTCAGATCTCCTCTAACCCTTCCCTCCTCCAGCTTCACTCCAGCCCCCTTGTCCTGCCAGGCTCTGCCCTTTGAACAAGCTGATTCCCCTCCTGTTCCTCTGCTCCCTTCAGGGACTGGCAGGCTGCAATGAGGTCCCCCCACAGCCTTCTCTTCTCCAGGCTGACCCAGCCCAGCTCCCTCAGCCTCTCTTCATAGGGGAGCTGCTCCAGCCCTCTGATCATCTCCGTGGCTCCTCTGACCCCTCTCCAACAGTTCCCCATCTTTCTTGTACTGGGGCCCCAGCTCTGGACACAGGACTCCAGCTGGGGCCTCCTGAGGGCAGAGCAGAGAGGGACAATCCCCTCCCTGTCCCTGCTGCCACCCCTCTGCTGATGGAGCCCAGGATCCCATCACCCTTCCCAGCTGCAAGAGCCACTGCTGGCTCATGTGGAGTTTCTCATTTACCAGAACCCCCAAGTCCTTCTCTATTTCTTCTGGATTTGAGAGATTGGGGCAGCAGCACCCTGTCATGTAGCTCTAAGATGCTGTGATGGTCTCCTCCTGGTTTTGGTAAATCCTTCAAATTTACCTTCTTTGGTGGATATCACCTTTTTCAAAGGGTAGACACTGGCAGGAGAAGGGGGAATGGATTAGAGCTGAAGGAGGGAAGGTTTAAATTAGATCTTAGGGGGAAGTTCTTTGCAGAGAGAGTGGGGAGGGGCTGGAAGGGGCTGCCCAGAGAGGGGGTGGGTGCCCCATCCCTGGAGGTGTTCAAGGCCAGGTTGGCTGGGGCCCTGGGCAACCTTGTGTAGCTCCAGGCCTGGAGGTTGGTGTCCCTGCCTGTGTCAGGGGGGTTGGAGCTCTGTGATCCTTGGGGTCCCTTCCAACCCAGACCAGTCTATGATTCTATGATCCCCAAACCACAGCTGTATTGGGACAGGCAGGGAGCAGCTATGAAAGAATGAAACCCCAGCAGCTGGCTCAATAACTTCACCCCTTAAACAGTCACTAAAAAGAGAGAGGCCCCCACCCTCCAAGCTCCTTCCCCATGTTCCTGTATTGAAATAATTAGTTTTCACTTCTAAATTATTTTTTTTTTCCCAGAGCCCAGAAGGTCAAAGTTTAGTACCTCCAAAAAGAATCAAAAAAAGAAAAATAATCAAAAAAATAAAAATAATAAAAAAAATAAAAATAATCAAAAAAATAAAAATAATAATAATAAAAAATAAAAATCCCCTCTCTGCTTTGCTGGCAGAAAACAGCAGGGGGTGAGGGGTAAGGGAAAAAAAAATCAATTTGAGCTTGGGTCAGCGGTGTGTGTGAGAGAGACCTTTGGAGCAATGGAGATTAATTTAGTAGGAGAGAGAAGGCAAAGTGGAAAAGCAAGGAGGGGGGAGAGGAGAGAGCTCAGCCCCGCTCCAGGGGAGCTGGGGACAGGTTTGGGATGTGCTTGCTTTCTCTTTAATAGGATCCCAGCCTGGCCTGGTGAAATTAATCACTGCTTCATTAGTACACAGATGCAAAATTGCTAAGTCAGTTGCTGCACTAGAGGAAAAATCCGAGGAGCTGCTGGCCTGCTGCTGTGTCCCAAAACTGCTGTCCCCAGGGGTGAGAGAGAAGGGTGCCTAGATACAGTCCCTCCTGTTTGTCTCTGTGGGAAACCTGCTGGTCCTGCTGGAAACCTGCTGGTCCTGCTGGAAACCCTCCAGTCCCACTGGAAACCCTTTCACAAATCTCATGGAAGGGGTCAAAGGGACTTATGCCCTCCACCTGAAGATAGGGCAAAGGGCAATGGGTGCAAGCTGGAGCGGAGGAGCTTCCACGTGAACATAAGCCTGGTGTTCAGCCTGGAGAAGAGAAGGCTGTGGGGGGACCTCATTGCAGCCTGCCAGTCCCTGAAGGGAGCAGAGGAACAGGAGGGGAATCAGCTTGTTCAAAGGGCAGAGCCTGGCAGGACAAGGGGGCTGGAGTGAAGCTGGAGGAGGGAAGGGTTAGAGGAGATCTGAGGGGGAAGTTCTTTGCAGAGAGAGTGGTGAGGGGCTGGAAGGGGCTGCCCAGAGAGGGGGTGGGTGCCCCATCCCTGGAGGTGTTGAAGGCCAGGTTGGCTGGGGCCCTGGGCAACCTTGTGTAGCTGCAGGCCTGGAGGTTGGTGTCCCTGCCTGTGTCAGGGGGGTTGGAGCTCTCTGATCCTTGGGGTCCCTTCCAGCCCAGACCAGTCTGGGATTCTATGATAAGGAAAAACTTTTTCCCTGTGAGGATGACAGAGCCCTGGGCCAGGCTGCCCAGAGAGGCTGTGGAATTTCCTTCTCTGGAGACATTCAAACCCTTCCTGGACATATTCCTGTTTGATTTAGTCTGGGTGATTCTGCCCTGTCAGGGGGGTGGACTAGATGATCTTTCAAGGTCCCTTCCAACCCCTAATGCTCTGTGATTCTGTGACGTGGGAGATGTTCCATCAGCAGCAAGGGTGCAGACCCTTGAGGACCTCACCAGAAGCAATCTAAACCTGGGACAGAGCTGGGGTAGCATCCTCAATGGATGACAGGGAGCCTGGCTGGCTACAGAGCTGCTGGAAAAGCTCCTTAGTGGCAGGAGGGATGGGTCTACTCGCTCATCTCTGCCTGTCAAAAGCATCATCCCTGGATTATGCGTTGCTATAACTGGGGGAGGATAATAAGCACCTAATCCAACGTCTGCCCAAGCCTTGGAGCATCTAGGTGGAAGATGAGCTCCTCTGAAAATCTGTCCTGCTCACCTCCACTATCACAACAATGGCTTCTGTGACGTAGACATCTCCAGAGCTGCTTAAGAGCTTATGGAGCCCAGATGGCTTCTTAGAGGGACCTTCCGAGGGGTGGGATGTGAAATATGAATGTTTGAAGGGGTGGAGGAGGGAGAAGGGGTAAAGGAAGAATGAGGTGGGGCAAGAAAAAGGCAAAACTAATTTATCCCACAATTCTCACATCTCAGTGGGATGCAGGAGGCCCAACCCGTGCTTGTTGGTAGAGTCATTCATGGATTGATTGGTTGTATCTGTAGCAACTGCTGTAAAATATTCTGGGGTAAATTCTGACCATATTGACCCTGGTGAACCCTGCCAGCAAAGACAATATTGACAATGATGAGTATTGCTATGGACAGCACAGCTTTGCTTATCCAAAAGATGCTCCAAAACTTGCCAGAAGTGCAAGAAATGAACCCAAGTGGGAAATATGATGTCATGGAGAGGAAGCAAAGGTGAATTCAGGGAATCCTCCCACCACTTGCTGGGTGCTCAGAGACTGACCTAACCCAGGAGGGGAACAGAGGAGCAACCTCACTCACCAGGGCAGGTTGGCAGGGATCTGGGTAGAGTTGTCCCTCTTCTCCACCCAGGAGGTGACTGGCTGGCCAAGAACCTCTTATTCACTAAGAGGACCTCAGCAGCACGAGCCATCACACAGCAGACCCAGTCTTCTGGCTGTGATGGACAGCCACTGAGAGCTGCAGCGCTTCAGGATTTGGTTTCCACGCAGCCAGGGAGTTCAACAGAGAGCAAAATGCACCTAATGCTCCAGACCTTTGCATTTCACCACCCTGAGAGGGCTTGAAGAGAGAAGAAAATGCCCAGCAAGGAGAAAGCTGTCCCAACATCCCCCTGTCTAAGCTCTATGCTGTTTCTTACAGGGAGAGAGATAAAGATATGCCTGACTTGGTGTTGTGCTGATGACCTTAACGCTTGCTGCCCCAGCTTGAGACCAAAGGTGGGGTCTGACTCCACCAGGGTCTCGGTGACAGTCAGTTCTCATCCAGCTGGAGAAGAAAATATTGCTAACAAAGCTTATGTCCAGCAGGATTAATAGCTCACTGAATGACCCCCAAGGCTTTCAGCAGCTTTGCTCTGCCCATCACACTGGTGGAAATGAATAAAGACTTTTTATTGGTATTTAAAAGGCTTTTAGGAAAAAAAGCACCCCAACCTGAAAACCAGCAATTCCCCCCCTAAACCTTTTAATTGACTCTGCAAAGTATTTAAATGCTTGACCAGTCAGCCATTGCTTACAAATTACTTCAGGAGCCACAGGGACCTCTCTGTGTGGGGCCGGTGTCATCGAGCTGTTCTGCCTCATGGCACACCCTGGATGCCAAAGCAGGTACCTCCTCACTGGAGGATGCTTGTCCTGTCAAGGGTGCTTTGAAACCAGGATCCAACCCAAAAGGCAGAGCCACGGTTCAAGGTCATAGAAAGCAGGATGATAATATGGGTACAGAGTACGTGCCTCAGTTTCCCCATCACTAAAGTGGATAAAATGAATAATGAGGTGGACAGCAGAGGTGGCTAAGCTTAAGTAGTAGCATTTGAAAAGAAAGAAAAGCACTCTTTAAGTATCCCCTGCTCACACTCATATATATATATGCATTTCCTTCTCATATTTGAGCACAGCATGAAAGCAGCCAAGGAGGAGCTCACTTTTGCACCGAGGGACTTTGTTCATGGCTTCATTTAGTGAGAACACCAAGGTGTATGAAAACCTAAAGGGGAAAATCATCTTTAAGGGGGGAAAAAAAAAAAAAAGATAGAAAGAAAGAAAGAAAGAAAGAAAGAAAGAAAAAGACCCAACTCAATTTGACTTTCATGAGACACCAGTTCCAATTTTTTTTTATATATATATATATAAAAAAAAAAAATCTCCACACAAAATGGCAAATCTTCTAAAATTAGATCTAGGGAATTATTTTATCTGCATGGGGAAAAAGGCTGTTTGATACCATGGCTGTGTAATAGGGGACTTCTCAGCTTCCCAAACACGTTTAGGAAGATGCTTTTGATTTTTTTTTTTTCCTCTCCTCTCTCTCTCTTCTCCTCCTCTTTTCTTGGCAAGCGCTCAACTTGTTATTTAAAGAAAAATTAAGAGGTGCTCTCAGGTCTGGCTGAGCCCAACATATAGATTTTTGTTTTAAAATAAAAGGTTGGACTGGTAGGGTTGGGTTTGGTTGTGTTTTTTTTTCTTGTTATGTGCTTTAACACAGCAGAAGAGCACTATAAAAGCAAGCCCATCACTGATGCCATTCCCAGTGCTGATGCTCCCAGTCTACCTCTCCCAGCAGCATTTCTACCCTGCTCTGTTAAGCCAAAGGCAAGATGCCAGGTTCTGCCCCAAAGCACGTTGCAACCAGCGAGGCTGGGTTCACAAAGACCAGGGACAGAGAAGGAAAAGACCCTGAAATGAAGAGGGTCCTAGATCAGTTTGGGCTGCAAAGCCAGATGTTGAAGCCTGTGATGTTCCTACCCATGGGAGAAGAGCTCCTGGAGAGCAGCCCTGCTGAGAAGGACCTGGGTGTCATGGTGGGTGAGAAACTCCACATGAGCCAGCAGTGGCTCTTGCAGCTGGGAAGGGTGATGGGATCCTGGGCTCCATCAGCAGAGGGGTGGCAGCAGGGACAGGGAGGGGATTGTCCCTCTCTACTCTGCCCTCAGGAGGCCCCAGCTGGAGTCCTGTGTCCAGAGCTGGGGCCCCAAGACAAGAAAGATGGGGAACTGTTGGAGAGGGGTCAGAGGAGCCATGAAGATGCTCAGAGGGCTGGAGCAGCTCCCCTATGAAGAGAGGCTGGGCTGGGTCAGCCTGGAGAAGAGAAGGCTGTGGGGGGACCTCATTGCAGCCTGCCAGTCCCTGAAGGGAGCAGAGGAACAGGAGGGGAATCAGCTTGTTCAAAGGGCAGAGCCTGGCAGGACAAGGGGGCTGGAGTGAAGCTGGAGGAGGGAAGGGTTAGAGGAGATCTTAGGGGGAAGTTCTTTGCAGAGAGAGTGGTGAGGGGCTGGAACAGGCTGCCCAGAGAGGGGGTGGGTGCCCCATCCCTGGAGGTGTTGAAGGCCAGGTTGGCTGGGGCCCTGGGCAACCTTGTGTAGCTCCAGGCCTGGAGGTTGGTGTCCCTGCCTGTGTCAGGGGGGTTGGAGCTCTCTGATCCTTGGGGTCCCTTCCAACCCAGCCCATTCTATGATTCTATGATTCTATGTGAGTGGTGGGGTTGTGGCATGCCTAGGTTTAAGCTGCAGCACCTGCACCTCTCCAGGGTCTCCCCAGGCTTGAGGACGTGCCAAAGCAGGGTGGTTGGGGGGAGTGGGGAGAATGTGTTTGCACCCACAGGTCACATCACAATGGGGTAACTTGTGGTCAGGCTTTTCTCATCATCCTGCCAGTCCCTGAGAGCTCCTTGCATGCACATGGGGTTGCAAAGGTGGGGAGAGGCCACCTCACGGGGCTGCAAACGTGGGATGGCCCCTGGATGATTCGGGGACAAAGTGTCACTAGGGATCTGCTGCAGGTAACTCTGCACGTAGCTCTGCAGGTGACAAATCCCCCTGCCAGTCCCCTCAAGTCTCTGCAACCAGGACAGCCTGTGAGGCTAGGAGCTGGGCTTTGCACAGCCTCAGGCACAGCTGGGGTCTGAATTTGGCATGAGACAAGAAATAATGCTGATGGGGTAATAGATGTTAAGGCCAGGAGTATGTATTGAAGTCTCAGCTGACCTGCACACCACTGGCTAGGAAAGGATGGCCCATGGTGACCAGAAATAGCCACCTACTCATCCCCCTCATGCTTCCAGAGGGTTTTTTACACAAATGAAGATGGAGAAGGACACAGAGTGAAAAATGGCAACCCTTTAATTTTGTGTGGCTCATGCTGGGTGGAGCAAGAGCATATTTTGAGGAGCCTCTTTTTTAAAAGACACTTTTTAACTGAACATTTTAAATACAGCTCTGAGAGGAGGGGACTTAGGGAAAAAGGGAAGGTTCCTTTTTCTTTTCTGCATTTGAAGCTGCCATGGGAGTTAAGATCCAGGAGATGTACTTGCCCAAGATGCTGGATCTAAGCTCCTTACCTAGTCAGCATTTCTATATTAAAACCTGATCCACATCAGCCTGTAGCCCATGGAACTGCCCTGCAAGTGGCCACAGTTGAGTTACACGTGATGGGTCTGAGTGTGAGAACCTGCCAAAGTCCCAGCAGGGTGAGACAAGAAGGCATTGCACCCCTGCCTGGAACAAAGGTCAGACATTTGGGCTGCAGCCACCAACACCTGCTTGCATCATTGTCACCTCCTGGAAAAGCCCACCTCTGTGTTCACCTTGCCAAACTACACCACTACCGTGCCACAACACTGGCGAGAAGTGTTGAGGCTGGAGAAGAGGAGGCTGAGGGAAGACCTCCCCACCTCCCCTGCCCTGCCAGGAGGGTGCAGAGAGGTGGGCGCTGGTCTCTTCAGCCAGGGGCCAGGAGCTGGGACAAGGGGCAATGGGCTCAAGCTGCCCCAGGGCAGGGTCGGTTCCGCTGGGAGGGAAAAGTTCTTCCCTGGCAGAGTTGTGGGGCTGTGGAACAGGGGCCTGGAATAGGGTCAGAGCCTGGAACAGGTGTGGAGCAGGGTCAGGGGCTGGGATGGGCCTGGAATAGGGGCCTAGAACCTTAGGGCCTGAGACAGGGTCAGGGCCTGGAACAGGCTGCCCAGGGAGGGGGTTAAGTCCCTGCCCCTGAGTGTATTTAACAGACAGGGAGATGAGGTGCTCAGGGATCTGGTTTAGCACAGGACAGGAATGGTTGGACTTGATGATCTTCAAGGTCTTTTCCAATATTGTGATTCTGTGAAGAACAAACTGGTTTCACTGCTGGCCCATCTCCAGGGGACTTATTCTTGCTCATTGGCAGGGAGACACAGAGGATAGAAACACCTTGTGCCTATCTTAGGTATAGTGTCCTCACTGTGAAAATGTTCTTCCCCAGATTGGTGTGGAACTCCCTGTGCTCCAACTTGAGCCCATCACCCCTTGTCCTGTCCCCACAGCCAACTGAGAATAGGCTGGTCATGTCCCTCTGTGTCCCACCCTTCAGCTATTGATAACCATTGATCAGATCCCCTCTCAGGCTGCTTCTCTCCAGGCTGAACAGCCCCAGCTCCCTCAGCTTTTCCTCACAGGGGAGACTTCTGTTAGATACCAGTGAAACCATTTACTAGCCAAGCTGAGGAAGTGTGCTCTGCAGCCTGTCGTGTCATATTAATGGGCAGGATCATTTAAGCTTGGATAAAACCCACAACTTAATTCTTTTTTTTTTTTTTTCTTTTTTCTGTTGTGGGTTTTTTGTTTTTTTTTTTTCCCCTCCCTTTTTTTGGTGGTGGTGGTGCTTGTCAAGGCTGCCTGTTCCAGATGATGAATGGTTCTGTTTCAGGCCGATCCGCTTGTTTGAACACTGTGGTGGTTTCAAGACTTCATGCAAAAGAGGAGCCCTGGCCATTTTTCACTCAGAGAGATGAGCGACACAGGAATAAATTTTCCTGCTTAAAATTTGCTGGGCCCAGGGTTTCTTGGTGAGGCAGCTTTGACAGCCTGTCACTTTGCTAGATGTTTGGTGGTTCGAGTATTCTGGGGCCTTTTATTGCTTTTTAAAAGATTTAAAGGAAACAAAACCCTAGTGCATTATGACATTTAGCAGGGTCGATATGTGTATCTGACTCTATCCAGGCATCACACCGAAACATGCTGGGTCCTGATCCCACCCTTGCTCAGCCCAGCATAAATCAGGAGTGGATCAGTGGTAGGTGCAGGAATCCCAGGGCTGTAAAGCAAAGGGAGGTGAGATCAGAGCAGCACCAAGTGGACAACTCACCTCTGGCTCATAAACAAGCCCAGATTTAATGTTCTGCTCTTTTCCATGTCAGTGGGAGGAAGAGATTCTCCAGGCCCAATAAAGAACAGCAACACACATGCAGTACACATCTGATGCACAGAACTGTGCTCTGATAGGTCAGTGCACATGTCAAGCTGGATTCATTTGATCCAGTGCCTCCTGAGGATCCTCATAACATGACCAAAAGGTCAAGATATGACAGACACACACCCCAGCCCACCCCCACCAAAGGAAATGACTTAATTTTCAGCCTACAGGTTCAGAGTCCTTCTTGTCCTTCTCCCCCTCTGCTCTGCCCTGCTCAGGCCCCCCCTGGAGTGTTGTGTCCAGTGCTGGGCTCCCTGGGATAGAAAAGACAGGGATCTCCTGGAGAGAGTCCAGAGGAGGCTCTGGAGATGCTGAAGGGCCTGGAGCATCTCCCCTGGGAGGAAAGGCTGAGGGAGCTGGGGCTGTTCAGCCTGGAGAGAAGCAGCCTGAGAGGGGATCTGATCAATGGGTATCAATAGCTGAAGGGTGGGACCCAGGGGGACATGGGCAGCCTCTTCTCAGTGTCTGTGGGGACAGGACAAGGGGTGATGGCCTCAAGTTGGAGCACAGGGAGTTCCACACCAATCTGGGGAAGAACTTCTTCCCAGTGAGGGTGAGGGAGCCCTGGGCCAGGCTGCCCATGGGGGTGTGGAGTCTCCTTGTCTGGAGAGATTCCAGCCCCATCTGGATGCCAACAAGTGTGACCTGTCCTAGGGACCCTGCTTTGGCAGGGGGGTTGGACCTGATGATCTCTGGAGGTCCCTTCCAACCCCTACAACTCTGTGATTCTGTGATTTTGCCTGGCAGTTACATACTTGGCCACACTGTGGTTCAGCTTCATGGGAAAAGCAGAATTCCCACCCCATTCCAGCTTGGGATCAGGGCATTCTGTGCAGTGGGAACGGTTCATCCAACATCCCTCAGGCTGAGCAATGATCTACTTAGACATGTTGCCTACTTGGGACATTAGGCCCTCTGCAGAAGGAAGATACCTTCTTCTTCCATCTCTAGGACTATCCAACATCCTGAAGCTACCATGACATGCCATGGTGCCACGGATTTTCCATGACTCAGCTCTCTGCAGTAGGTAAAGTTTGGACCACTCCATGGAGATCCAGTACTGGAGGAAGGATGGTGCAAACCATTCTTTCAAGGTATGTATTCATCTTGGTTGGCTTCTCTTAGACACATAACTTCACCACTGCAAGGGGAGTTTATGTTAGAGAGGTGGTAATGTCCTCCAGACATCTGCAATTCCTAGCCTGGTTGTGACCCTGATTTGCTGTGTATTTTGACTCTGCTAAATTTTCCACTAGGCAGCCCCAGTAAGTGACAGCTCAACAGCAGCTGGAAAGATGTGGAGAGGGTGATTGTCATTGGAAACCACCTGAGATCTACCTGCCCATGTGATCTGGGCTGCAGATTCATGGGGGTTGGGACAGCTGTGATAGATAGAGGTCTGAAATGTGGGGCAGAGCAGGACAAAGAGCACACAACACCCCTGACATGCAGAAGTAAGGGGAAAAGGAGTAGAGGATGCTCCCCAAGAGATGAGGTGGCTGACATTGACCCTTTAAACCAGATATCAAGTTGCTCACCCAGCTGAGAGGCTCAAAGCATGTATCTCTAAGCTGAGAGGTGGGGGAGAGCCAGCAACAGTTCACAAGCAGGAGATGTCCCCAGAGCCACTCTCCACTCTCCACAGCTGGATGATGCTGGGCTGGGAGCAGGGCCAGTCCCCAAGGATGAGCAGTATTGTTACACCAGCAGCGTTTGGGGGGAAGAGGTTAGGTCAAGCACTAAGATAAGAACCTGGAAAGTGGAGAGGAGACACACACAGCTGCAGGTCGGACCTCGAGAGAGCTGTTTGGGGTGAAAGCCAGCACTTGGGGAAGAGTGGAAACCCTCAGCTGTAAGACCCGAGTCAGCCCAGCACTGCCTCACCAAGGATTGTCCCTGGAAGGGGGAGAAAAGGGAGCAGAGGATCAATTCCTTCAGCACAGAGACCGGGCTGGCCCCAGAGATGGACACTGGGGGAATGTGGCTTATAAATGCTGCATGGAGTCCTGCAGGGACAGAGATTGGTGTCACTTTAAAAAGTAAACATAGGCAGCCTAATGAATGAGTTATATCCCAGACGCTCCATTCCAGGAGAGGTATTTAACAGGCACTATTGGATTCTGCGGTATCTCTCTATCTGTAACCAGTGCATTATGACCATTAATGGATTTTTGAGGCTGGATTGATTTTTCATTAATTTGGTAAAAATCTTTTCCCTCTCCCATATAATTCTGTCTTAAAACGCTCCCCCTGACAGACCGATAAGTCACTCACCTCATAATGCAAGTCTGGCTCATAAATCTCCAGTGATCTGGTGAGGTGGGGTGTTGGGGGGGAGTAGACTGGGTTGTGGGGGAGGAGGAGGGAAAGGGGTAAGCTCCATGGGTCTGGATGGAGCTGCCAGAAAGCTTTGGTCCCATGTAGGGAAGTAGGAAGGTCTATCAGTAAAGATGAAGGGTGGGGGGCATGTTTCCAGGCAAGTTTGTGGGGGCTGATAGTCATCCAAGAGTGACTTGATATTGTATGGCCGTGTGTAGGACACTGCTGGGGTACACTGGGACCTCCCAAAAGTACCTAACTCAGCTAGAGTGAGCCACATTGTCCCAAAAATTTGCACCCTGTGAAGGTGCTTTACAGGAGTAAATACACAAATGGGCTAAACACAATGTAGTGTCATTGTGTTTAGGCCAGGGCATCCAGGTTAAAGGCTCTGGAAGGCTGAGGATCAAGAATTCATTACTTTTCCCAGTATGATCTTAAATGCTTTGGAGAGGGATAGCCCTCATCCAAGGTGCAGTTCTTCCCAAAGTTGTATCCTACCTTTGGGGAATAGAGCCAAGCAGAGCAGGAACTGTTTCCCTGAGCATGTCTGGGACATCCTTGGGCTCTGGGACAGCCTGGATGCAACCTGTGACAGATACCAGGGTGCCCCAAACTGTGGGCAGGGTGGACTTGTCTCTACTCTGGTAACATCCCTTTAGCGACCTGTGGACCACTTGGCTGTTGGGTTAGGGGAGGAAAGCCTTGCAGAGCCAACACAACCAAGGGATCTTCATGAGTCAAGCAAAGATCTCCCCACTGCACCATCAAGGAGCCAGGTGGGGAAGAGATTAGCTTGCTTGTGAACATTGAGTGGTCAAGGTGTCTCTGCTTGCATGGAAACAGCCATGAGGAGGGGTAAGGAGTAAGAAAGGATCGAGTTAGTTTGCTGTGCAAGGGGTGAGGTGATTTTGGCAGCTAATTTGGGGATGGGAGGACTATCCTTGCCTCTCCTCAGGAACATCATTCACATCAGCATCACTTGGACTTGCACATGGACTCTCCCATGCAAGAGGGAGGCAGCTGGCATGGCAGGCTTGTGCATCGCTGCAGCAGGGAGCCAGGGCATCTTAGAAGGAGCCAAAGCAGCTGCTGTGTTCTCCTGAATCTGCTGCCCCTTGCACAATCCCCCCACAAATTACCATGAGTGCAGGAAGGTGTGAGAGGGCCACTTTAACTCTCACTATTGGATTTCACTCCAGCTCTTGCTCCTGCTACGTAATCAGTGCATTACCACCATTAATGGATTTTTGAGGCTGGATTGATTTTTCATTAATTTTGGCCCCCAAAAAAAGGGAAATCTTTCTTTCCTCCCCACCCCTTCATAGTTGAGTCTTTAAATCCACCCCTGGACAGTAAGGCAAGTCAGTGCTTCCCAAGGCCATTGGGAAGGAAGAGGTGGAAAACTCACATTCAGAAATCCCCCCCTTGCCTCTTCCAGGTAGGAAGCCCTGCACCACCCCTGCTCAGCAATGCTCTGAGCAGAGGCTACAGCTCCACTTTCAGCAGAGAATTATGTCCTGATCATAAGAAGGAGAGACACAAGAGGAGAAGGGATAGGAATGATGGGGCTCTCGATTGTCTATGCAATCTTGACCATCAAGCTTCTGATCCAGAGATGACAAGAGGGTTCCCTATAGTCCTATAAAATAGCTGCCAGCCCTCAGGAGGCTGTCCCAGGTTCCTTCAGGCAACTCAAATGACACATAGAATCATTGAATGGCATGGGTTTGAAGGGACCCCAAGGATCACAGAGCTCCAACCCCCCTGACACAGACAGGGACACCAACCTCCAGGCCTGCAGCTACACAAGGTTGCCCAGGGCCCCAGCCAACCTGGCCTTCAACACCTCCAGGGATGCGGCACCCACCCCCTCTCTGGGCAGCCCCTTCCAGCCCCTCACCACTCTCTCTGCAAAGAATTTCCCCCTAAGATCTCCTCTAACCCTTCCCTCCTCCAGCTTCACTCCAGCCCCCTTGTCCTGCCAGGCTCTGCCCTTTGAACAAGCTGATTCCCCTCCTGTTCCTCTGCTCCCTTCAGGGACTGGCAGGCTGCAATGAGGTCCCCCCACAGCCTTCTCTTCTCCAGGCTGACCCAGCCCAGCTCCCTCAGCCTCTCTCCAGAGGGGAGCTGCTCCAGCCCTCTGAGCATCTCCATGGCTCCTCTGACCCCTCTCCAACAGTTCCCCATCTTTCTTGTGTTGGGGCCCCAGCTCTGGACACAGGACTCCAGCTGGGGCCTCCTGAGGGCAGAGCACAGAGGGGATGCCCCCTGATTCTACACGGAGCCCTTAGCACCAGATTCCTGGGCAGAAAAGGAGATAGAGGTTCTCTGGGGAGGAAAGGCAGAGAGAGGAGCTGAGTTCACCTCTCCCAAGCCACATCCACACTGTTTTCTCTGTGTCCTGCAGATTCAAGGGTTGCTAGTCCAGTCCCAACCTCTGGTCACCAAGGTAAGGGACTTGTTCTCACTTTTTCTCTCAGAGCAGAGTTTTTTCCTACATCTGTGATGCTTACAAAAACATCCCTGAGAAAAGTAAGTATATATATATACACACCTCAATAGCAGTGATATTCCCTTAATCCCAGAGCAGAACTTGTTAGACACAGGGTATCAGTGACTCTTGGTCACATCCTGCCTAGCAAGGCCAGGGATCACTTTGAAAGTGAGTTGAGCTTCCCAAGAGGCTGAGATCATAGAATCATAGAATGAGTTGGAAGGGACCAAGAGGCTGCAAGCTGTGTGATTCAGGTACCACTTCTGAGGATGTTTCCCTGACTGGGGGACATTGTTGGAGGACACCATAAAGCAGAACTAAACCCAGGTCATAAAAATGTCAGGAAATCAAGTCCATGACTTGGGTTTTTTCCTCCCTTGAAGAACTGCAGATGAACATGACTGTTTATTGAGATGGCCCATCTGTACATATCCCAAGAAATGCTTCTGCTTGCTTCTTGATTATCTTCCAATTGTTTATTAAAAAACATACTTAATGAAGACTAACAAGCAAATAATCAATACCCACACAGGTCACCTAGGAATAGATAAACCTCAATAAGCCCTTGGGGATCAGTGTATTTACTAAGCAGACAATTACTGGGGTAATGCCTATCTGTGAAATTTTAAATTACTAAGATGTGATTGCATCCTGAGGAAATGCAAACTGATTAGCAGAATCACATGTTGAGGTGGGTAGATTATGGAAACGTGTTTTAACCTGGGGTAGACAGGATATCCTTGAAGGCCAAGTACTCAAGATCTTTATTAACCTGATAATTAAAAGCCAACTGTGAATTTTCAGGCTTTTTTCTCTTTTTTTTTAATCATAGAATCCAAAGACAGATTCCTGGAGGCCAGAAGGGATCTCTGGCAATCTCCTGTCCAAAGCTCTGCTTAAATTGAAGGTAGATTAAATTTCAAAGTTAGAGGGCTGAGGGATGGATACTTCCAACAATGGAGATCCCATACCTTCCTTGAGTCCCTCATCTAACATCTGATCAGCCTCATGAGTAAATTTTCATCCTGGCATCAAGTTAAAATTTCCTCTTCTGGAACATCCATCTTTTGCCTCTTCTATCACTGTGCAAGAAGAATCTGAATCCAACTTCTCTGTTAACCTCTCTGGACAATGTATATTAATTTGTTTATGCTACTTAGAGTGTTCAGTCCAAACCATTCTTCTCCCTTTCTCAGGTTTGTCCCCATCACATTTATAAAAATCAGCCATAACTTCTCTCAGATCAACCTTTGCTGACTAATCAAGCCAAAATCTTCAGGTTTACTCCTTAAAGTCGTGCTGTTTGTCCCCCTAGTCCTTCCTCACCCTTCTGTCCAGTTCACTATCACCTCTTCCATAGTGACTTCAAATAAAAACATTCTTTCTTGATCAATTCTAAAAAAAATCCCTGCTGTGGTGTATCTTACTGTCACATTCACCTTTTTTCATGCTTGCATGTAGTGACATCTCATAGCATCAAGTCAGGGGCTAACCTCAGCTGGAAGTCCAAGTATGCATCATCTTGGGCTTTGCAGATCTACATTTCATCCCATTTCCCCTTTTCCAGTCTCTCAGGGTCATCCTGCACTTTCCTGGACATGGGATTTTTCCTCCTAAACTCATACCATCAGCAAATGTTGTTGGACTCCTCCTCTTTGGATGAGGTTGTGCATGAAATCATGAAATAAAAGTGATTCCAAAGACATCTTTAAGGAACTCCAGTAGTTCCCTACCCTTCAGCCTGATATTTCCTCTTTCAGCCACTGTTCTCTGAATGTCTGCAAGTTTTGTACCCATCTCATGGTTCTTATACAGATCCTATCTTCTCCAGCTTCATCTCTAATTATCCATGAGGTGCCACATCACATGCTTTGCTAAATCCAGATAGATGAGACCTACCACATTCTCCTTTTCCTGGAAAATCTGTTATCCAAGGAAGATCTCAAGAAAGAAGGACACTACCTATCTTTAATATATGTATTTCCTTTCATTTAGAATTTGCTCCAAGTCTTCACTAAGTGGCTCCTTGCATGCCCCTGAGACCAGACTAACAGCCCTCTAATTGCCCAATTTAGTGTATTCATAAGCCAGCAACTACATCTGCCAGTCTCCAATCAAATGGTTCCACTCAGGCTCACAATCCTGCTACTCAGCTTGTGTGGTTTCCTATTTTCAGCTCTTCCAGAACTCTGGCTGGAACATAGTTGATCCCAATATGCTTTAGGAGTGTAGGTGGACTTTCACGTGGTGTACCCTGGGTGGGTTTCTGGGAGTGGTGTCTCTCTCCTGGGCTGAATGGAAGGCATGACCTCAACTTCCAAACGTATCTCTGTCCTTTCTTAGGCTGCCTGGAATGGGAACCCTGGGACCCAGGCTGGAAATTACTGGAACTATTGATGGATCTGTCTATGTGGAGAGGAATATGACATCTGCACAGAATGTTGCCACATCGGAGAAGAGATGTAGACATCTGGTGGGTGAAACAGTCGTAGGACCTGTGGGCTGCCCCATCTGGAGAAGACCAGTGTAAGTAGAGAAGCTCCCTCTTGGTAGCTTTGTTATAATTGGCTGTGATGGCTGATGTCACTGCCTTTGAGCATTTCTTCCTGCTCTGCCAGCCCTGCCATTGCTATTCATCTTCAGTGCCACCTGCCCTCACTGAAAAGAGGTTGGTGAGTTGCAGACAAGGCCTTCCTGTGTGGGCTTCCTGCTGCATTTGCCCTTGCTTCTTTGCTGGTGTGGCTTTGCATGTTTTCTGTTTCCAGGGGATGATACCTGTTGCTGTCATATGTCAAAGACTGATAATGATGAGGGGCAGAAAATACAAACTCTAAACAAGCTGGGCTTCCCTGCAACACATCCCCCCAAGTAAAAGGCCATCAAAGGAGGCATCAGTGACATGTTTGTGTCGCCTCAATATGGCACAGCACCTTCATGTCTCCCTTTCCTCCTTGCAGACAGCTCATTAAAGCTGAAAGCATTGAAGAGTGATCAGCCATGGAGTCAGTAAGCTCTCAATCAGTCCTCTGAGTCTGGCTTTGATCAGTAAAAACCAAAGGTCTGACTGTGTGAAGGCTGTTTTCTAGTTGGGGTTCTGGTTACCTGGAAACATAGCCTGTAATCCCTGGAAAATAGAGCTGGGATGGGCACTGTAGGGTCATGTAGTCATTCCTTCTCCTCAGGGTAGGAGTAGTAAGACCCATATTGCTCTTCAGAAGCGTTTCACCAAACCTAGTCATGAACTCTTGCAGTCTTGAGAACCTCCTCCTCACTAGACATTGCTTCACTCTGTTCAGCTAGGGAGCTTTGCCTAATGTCTAGCCTAAACATCTCTTTCTGCACTGTATTCTAAACCTGCCCACCAGAGATGCAGAGAGCAAACTCTTCCCTCCCTCTTACTGCCTTGTTTATTTGATTTGAAGGCTTCCTTCCTCTTAGCTAGAAACATCCCTAATTCTCTCAGTCTTTTCCTGTAGTTCCTGCCCTGTAGCTCTCTGATCATCCTGACTGTTCACCTCTGAAATCACCAGCTTGGCCCCAAACTGGACATTCCACCAGTATCCTCAGCTGTTGGACATTTCCTACAGGTGTACCTACAAGGTGAGAAGGATGTCAGTTGATACTGGAGATTGGGAGGCCAGTACTGGTATGAGGGAGGTAAATCTTATGTGGAAATGTTCATCTAAAGCTGAAACTCTTCTGCTTTCTGTCCCTTTCTTAGCACAAGAATAAATGTACCATTTCAACCTCCAGCAGTGTTCCAACAGCATATCCTGATTAGTGGCTTTCCTTGGAAAATTACAAGGGCATGTTGGGTCTTGAACTCCTGTGGCAAGAGTGAGGTTAGATAGTTCATTTCCTTCCACCCTGGATCTGCTGTTCACAGATAGATTCAAAACAAGCTTTGTGAAAAACAGGGAAAGCCAAATCCTGCTTGGAAGAGAAGGGAGGAAGTTTCTGCATCACTTGCAGACTTCCCTGAGGGCAAGTGGTCTGGCAGGCAGGAAACCCACCCCATTGCTTGGAGGTGAAGTCACTGAGGTACAACCATGGAAGAGAAGGCCAAGAGCTACTCATTTGGAAACTGCACATTCCTTGAGCAAAAATACAACCTGTATTTGGGAAACCAGCTGTGACCTGAGTCATCTCCTTATTCCATTTGTGGAGTAACACTAAGTGATGCAAATGCTAGTCCATAACAAATGGAAATCAATAAATATGTCAGGATTTATCTAGCAGAAGGATGAGAGAAATGCCTTCCAAAACCACCCTGTGTCCTTTTTTACACCTGCCTACTTCAGCTGGGTTCTTGAATAAGCAGCATTAGCCCTGTGAATGACAAGAACTCCGCTGGATGTGAAGTCAGAAGTTATTCTGACTCCCAAGTCAAATCTTTGGAGACCTACAAGCCTCACTGGGTAAGATTTGCTTGGAATATGAGGACAAGGATTGTGTTCAGAGCACCTTTCCAGCTGCCTCAACTAGACATTGGTTGGAAAGCATGTAGAATTGTGAACTCTCAGCAATTCTCTCTCTCTGCTGTTAAACTCTTTGCTGGTTAACCCCAAGAGGCGGTGGAATATAACCCTGATTATCTGACCAGCACTGCCATGACTTTCCAAGCCCTTTTTTTTCCCAACAGTTTGGAGTAAAATCCCAATTGTCAGATGGAAAATAAATATGAAGACTTTCTTCATGCCAACCTGATGTCAGCAAAACGGTTCCTATCCCTGGTTCAGTCATTAATAGTCAATTGCAGACTCTGGGGCAGACAAAAACTCATCATAAAACTAAACTGCTATCCAGTGAATATGCATTTCCTCTCTTCAGAAACGTCTGGAAGCTCTGCCTCCTTGCATCCAATTGTGGGATTATAACTCATGGCTCTCCTGGCAGCTGGTGCTGTAGCTCACCATTCATTTTATGGCTGCAAGCGTTAACATTTCTGCAGAACATCGTGGTAATTTTCTGAAGAGAATGATCATTTTTTTAGTGACTCTCAACAATTAATTATCTGCCTCTTAACAATTTGCTGGGATGAATGATCACCAGGGAGAGGCCGTGGAGCTCTTAGAGAAGCTGATAGTGTAATGGCTGAAGTGGCAAGAGGTGAGCGGAGTATAATGCTGTGGGTTTGGTGAGGAGCTTCCTTGTGTGCCACTGCTCTGGTAGTGACAGGTTCAGGTCATTATCACAGAACCACAGAATCACAGGGGTTGGAAGGGACCTCCAGAGATCATCAGGTCCAACCCCCCTGCCAAAGCAGGGTCCCCAGGACAGGGCACACAGGGAGGCATCCAGATGGGGCTGGAATCTCTCCAGAGAAGGAGACTCCACACCCCCCTGGGCAGCCTGGCCCAGGGCTCCCTCACCCTCACTGGGAAGAAGTTCTTCCCCAGATTGGTGTGGAACTCCCTGTGCTCCAACTTGAGGCCATCACCCCTTGTCCTGTCCCCACAGACACTGAGAAGAGGCTGCCCATGTCCCCCTGTGTCCCACCCTTCAGCTATTGATCCCCATTGATCAGATCCCCTCTCAGGCTTCTTCTCTCCAGGCTGAACAGCCCCAGCTCCCTCAGCCTTTCCTCACAGGGAAGATGCTCCAGGCCCTTCAGCATCTCCAGAGCCTCCTCTGGACTCTCTCCAGGAGATCCCTGTCTTTTCTATCCCAGGGAGCCCAGCACTGGACACAACACTCCAGCTGGGGCCTGAGCAGGGCAGAGCAGAGGGGGAGGATCCCCTCCTGGGACCTGCTGCCCACACTCCTCCTGATGCCCCCCAGGATCCCATGGGCTCTCTCAGCCCCCAGGGCACACTGCTGGCTCATGGCCACCCTGTCACCCAGCAGGACCCCCAGTTCCTTCTCCACAGAGCTCCTCTCCAGCAGGTCACCCCCAGCCTATCCTGATTCCAGCAGTTCTTCCTTCCCAGGTGCCAGACTCTCCCCTTGCTTTTGTTGAATCTATTATATGCTCTGAAAACCACCCATACCACATGTAGGTAAATGAACAGTTGTGAAATAGGTATATAGGTATCAGCCAGGATCTAGTGAGATCCAAGCCCATGGTCTCCACTGGTGAGAGGTCACCTCTACATGATGACTTACAAAGTCAACAGTTTTATTTTTAGTTGGTGCTGTACATGTGGAGAGAAATATATGGATGGAAGGGAAGAGCTGTTCATGAGGACATGTAGCAATAGGATGAAGGTTGATGGTTTTAAACTGGAAAAGGGGAGGTTTAGGTTGGATATTGAGAAAAAAATTCTTCAATATGAGGGTGGTGGATCACTGGAACAGGCTGCCCTGAGAAGCAGTGGAGGCCCCATCCCTGGAGACATTGAAGGTCAGGCTTGATGGGGCTCTGAGCAACCTGATGCAGTGAAGATGTCCCTGCTCACTGCAGGGGGTTGGACTAGATGGCCTCTAAAGGTCCCTTCCAACCTTACACATTCTATGATTCTATGGAGGTTTTTCCACACAAATTAACTTAAATGTTTTGAAGGCAAGTCAGTGGTGTACTTCCTGCTCCCTGGCTGGCTGGGGAGTGGAGACCTAACATTATTTTGAGTGCTAAAGAGGAGATTTGCACACATCTGACATGTGGTGGCATTGCCAGGAGTTGCACCATAAGAACTAGTAACAGTAAGAATGACCTTCTTTCAGGTGAGCTCACATTAAACACCTCAGGCATCTTATGGCATTCAGGGTGTCTTCATAAGAAAGGCCTAACCAGCTCACATCCATCAGGACCTCAGAGAGTACAAGTATGAACTGGTCCTAGTGAAAACTCCAGAGAATATCATCCTAGCTTTCAAAAACAGCTTGCAACTTCTGAGCCAGAGGCAGGCTCATATTTCACAGCCCTTTACAGATCCTTCCCACCTAATCTATCCAGGTTTTTCCTACTTTTTTAACCCTAGTGAAGGTGTAGCACCCACAACATGCCATGACAAGTACTTCCACGGCTTAAATGTGTGCTATCTGAAGTGCAACCACTGCTTTTCTGTTTTGTTTCAACCCTGCCATCTCCTAATTTCATGCATTGTCCCACAGTCCCTCCACTGGAAGAGGCCGTGGACAGCTGTAGCTCTGAGGAAAGGTATCAGGGTGGTTAATCTTGAGCCTCCAAAGTTGGAGTCATCACTGTGAGCTCACTTTTGGCACCTCATCTTTCTGCTAGCTCAGAAAAAAAAAGGTCTGCCTCCTGTCCATGCCTTGGACAAAGTATGCCAGCTTGGATCTAGCAGCCCTGGAACTCATCACCTCTGCTTCAGCCCCCAGCAAGCTACCAGAAGGCAATACCAAGAGTCCCCTCCTGCCAAGCACTGCAGAAACACACTCTGACAAGGTCATCTCTGCTCTGAAAAGCTCTCAGTTCAAACTGCATGTGGGATTCATCTCCCCTAAGTGCCTACAAAAGGGGTATGTCCATCCATGCCCGTTATCTTTGAACCCATTATGGTTGATGGCGTTCAAGTCAATGGGGCTCAGGTCATCACTCATCTGAGCAGGGCAGACATCACGCTTCACAATGACATGATCTTCACTGAGTCACTGCCTTTTGCCTACAGAGTGGTCCCAGAGTGAGGTCAGATACCCGTGCCTCCACTGTAGATGGCTAGAGGATGTGCATTATCTCCATTCTCTACCCTCTGGGTGGGAATAAGTGCTCACACCCCACACAGGTTGTTCCTGCAAGGCTCAGCAGCACTGGGAGAAGTGGCCTCACATGATTACAAACATCCAGAAGCAGGAGAGACCAGCAACTTGCCTCCCCACCTCCCATGATGGCTGGGGGGGGGTTAGGGGGGAAGAGCTCAGCGTGGCAGCCAGGAGCCCAGCCCTGCTTACAGACTCAATCTGCTGAAGCCAGCACGTTTCTGCAGACTAAGCAAGTTTACCAATAAAACCTTCTCATAATCTACCACTGTAGAAGAGAGAGAGGGAGTGAGAGAGTGGAGAGAGAGAGAGAGAGAGAGAGCAACTGGGCCACAGTGTCCGTGTGTAATAAGCACTGGAGATTTAAGTGGGAGAGAATTACCTTAAATATGTATCTATATAAGGAGAGAATATATAGGTATACTTAAAAATAAATAAATAAATAATATATATATATATTTATATATAAAAAGTGCTGCTGAAGAGGAGTAGAACCAATTTCCCAATTTCAATCCCTGGCACGCTGGGACTCAGCTTCTCAGATGTTGCCTGCTTTGCTAAATTGGCTGGGCTGAGGGCTGCTCCACTGCTGCTTTCTGCTCATTGAGGTGCATTTATGAAGGGCTGTCACACAGGTCTGACAGGGTGATGAATTGACCGGGCTCAAACCGGAGCTTGAAGAAGGTGGGGAGGGAGGAGGTGGGAGAAAGGGGGGTTGAAGAAGGCTGGGAGGAGGTGATGGGAGTGAAAAAAAGAGGGCTTGAGATGGGGGGGGGGGGCAGAGGGAAAGGGGGAGGGAACCCATCCCAAAGGGTTTCGCTCTGTAATCGATTCTACTGGCAATAAGCAACCAAGCCCAGGGGGAGGCTCACATATATGGGAGCTGGGGGTGGGTGAAATGGGAGTGGGGGGAAAGGAAGGGGGAGAGGTTGGAGTGGAAACAGCAAGTTAAGCAATTTGTTGCACAATTCCCAGGGGCTTATTGCTTGGACTTTACAGTAACAGCAAGACTTGGTGCTGTCAGGGGATGAGAGCCCTGGGTAAAACACAGCTGTGCAGGTGGATCACTTCTTCCCAAACTCAAGCATCCCAGGCTCTAGGCACCTCTTCTGCTGATGGGGCTTCCTGGGTGTCCACACCAGGTTGGTAGCAAAGAGTGATGGAGAGGAGAGAAAGCAGGAGAGAGGGTAAATGCATAGCTTCAGGCTTCTGTAGCATGTGCCTCTTGGGTGTCTGCTGCTCTCATTTTCCCTTGCATGTGTGTGAATGCAGGTACAGTATTTCTTCTGCCCTGCACGACAGAGAAGATAAGTCAGGTAGCCACCGATGGCAAACCAGTGGGTGTAAAGGAGATATAGATATATTGATCTCTATCTGAGACAGATAGTATCCATCCAAATCTATCTCCCAAGCATATTTATCTATTCTCAAATCTCCCTGCAGTCATTTGCCCATCTCCACTATAGATCTCTATCAATTTCTCTATCAAATTTTATGTCTGTAAATCTCCCTCCCTTCTACGTGTCCCTGAGGCACAGAACACCAACCAGACATACAATGGTAAGGAGCAATCCAACAAGTTAGCAGATATCATATGGTAATGGCAATAAAGCCTCTTTTCTGTCCTCTGTGGCCTGGCACACCCTATTTGAAAAGGTCCAAGTAGACCCCAAAGCCCAAGGCAGCAGGGCCAAGCATGCATAAGCAGTTGTATTACCAACAGGTGGGAGCATAGAATCCCAGACTGGTCTGGGTTGGAAGGGACCCCAAGGATCAGAGAGCTCCAACCCTCCTGACACAGACAGGGACACCAACCTCAGGCCTGGAGCTACACAAGGTTGTCCAGGGCTCCAGCCAACCTGGCCTTGAAAAGGGGAAGAAGGAGAAGCAGAAACATCCCTCAAAGGAGACATCCTGTTTTCAGCTGACCATAAAAGGCAGCATGCTGGTGTCCTACATGGGTCAGCCTGGCCCATCCCTGTTGCAAGTTCAAGGTCAGTCCACATCTACTCCCTAGTATGTCTGGAGAGGTGGTTGTGCCCCTGGACTGGGCATTGGTGGGGCTGCAGCTGGAGTGCTGGGTCCAGTTCTGGGCTCCTCAGCATCAGAAGGACATGGAGGTCCTGGAGCGAGTGCAGAGAAGGGCAACCAGGCTGGGGAAGGGGCTGGAGGGCAAATCCTCTGAGGAGCAGCTGAGGGAGCTGGGGGTGTTGAGGCTGGAGCAGAGGAGGCTGAGGGGAGACCTTCTGCCCACCTCCCTTGCCCTGCCAGGAGGGTGCAGAGAGGTGGGCGCTGGTCTCTTCATCCAGGGGCCAGGAGCTGGGACAAGGGGCAATGGGCTCAAGCTGCCCCAGGGCAGGGTCAGCTCAGCTGGGAGGGAAAAGTTCTTCCCTGGCAGAGTTGTGGGGCTGTGGGACAGGGGCCTGGAGCAGGGTCAGGGCCTGGAACGGGCCAGGAATAGGGTCAGGGCCTGAGACAGGGTCAGGGCCTGGCACAGGCTGCCCAGGGAGGGGGCTGAGTC
Source organism: Rallus limicola (assembly GCA_022605955.1). NCBI lineage: Eukaryota > Metazoa > Chordata > Aves > Gruiformes > Rallidae > Rallus > Rallus limicola. The sequence goes on along the minus strand of JAKCOZ010000100.1, from coordinate 979,606 downwards.
CCCATCCCTGGGTGTGTTTAACAGACAGGGAGATGAGGTGCTCAGGGATCTGGTTTAGCACAGGACAGGAACAGATGAACATATGGACTCTCTGATCCTAAAGGTCTTTTACAACCTTGTGATTCTGTGATTAAGGTTCCAATGGGGAGGGTGCAGGATACCTCCAATCACTCTAGCTATTAATAGTTTTTCATGACCAAGATCAGAAAACAGGTTGGAGAAAGCTGGACCCTGTACCTCTCACGATGAACATCTTTCCAGCTCAGCTCAAGCCCTGTCTCCAGCAGTAGAGACCTTTTTGGTGTAGATTTACAGTTTTGTAGTTGTAGAAGGAGCATTTCCTTATGTTCCCATCTTTCTCTGCAACACATATAACTACTCCTTAAATGGTAGAACAACAGAGCTGAAAGTGGCTTCCTAAAATCAAATCTGAAAATTCAGCACTATTAATATTGACTCTCTATAGCTCTAATACAGGGAATATATAGGTACCACAGTCCTTTCTGCACAGCATATATTCTAATAAATAATCTCATAATCTAATCAATCTTCACTGTGCACTAATAAGCATATTTTTTTTCCTGCAGAACAGCCAGTGCTTTCCAAGTGGCTTCATCAAATTCCCCACCTATCCCAGCAGATATATCCCTTTTGATAATTACACTTTTTTGGTCGATTTCAAATACAGTTAAAAATGTGCAAAGTGAGTCAATTTTTACACCGTAAGTTTGCTTGATATAAGGCCCTGGTGTCTCAGATGTCCAGCCCCCCCCCCCCCCTTCCCCTTCCCTTCATCAGTGCTCCTCTCCTCCCTGATCCTGACATTAAACTATTCCACTTAGGCTGGGTACCTGGTGCCAAGCAGGCTGACCTCATTAAAATAGATTACTGCAGAAGTAAAATCTAAAAGGTAATAAAAATTGCCAATATTTTTTACAGGGACACACATGTATTTTCTTTCCCCTCACCCCCATCTTAGTGGAAAATGGTCTTCTTTGGAGCTCAAAATATCCTGCTGCTGAAAATCCACATTCTTACTATTACCCTCTAGGCAAGCTGTTAGTGGTGACCTGGACAAGTGAGAATGCATTTACTTTTACTTCTTTTGCAGTTGTAGTCATTTATACAGGTGATGTAGTGATGTGGCTGTGGCCAAGATGAGCCAGCAGTGTGCCCTGGGGGCTGAGAGAGCCCATGGCATCCTGGGGGGCATCAGGAGGAGTGTGGGCAGCAGGTCCCAGGAGGGGATCCTCCCCCTCTGCTCTGCCCTGCTCAGGCCCCAGCTGGAGTGTTGTGTCCAGTGCTGGGCTCCCTGGGATAGAAAAGACAGGGATCTCCTGGAGAGAGTCCAGAGGAGGCTCTGGAGATGCTGAAGGGCCTGGAGCATCTCCCCTGGGAGGAAAGGCTGAGGGAGCTGGGGCTGTTCAGCCTGGAGAGAAGAAGACTAAGGGGGGACCCTTATTAATTTTTATAAATATCTTAAGCATGGAATGAAGGGGGAAATGACCAGCCCCTTCTCAGTGTCTGTGGGGACAGGACAAGGGGTGATGGCCTCAAGTTGGAGCACAGGGAGTTCCACCCCAGTCTGGGGAAGAACTTCTTCCCAGTGAGGGTGAGGGAGCCCTGGGCCAGGCTGCCCAGGGGGGTGTGGAGCCTCCTTCTCTGGAGATATCCCAGCCCCATCTGGATGCCTCCCTGTGTGCAATATGAGCCAGGGACCCTGCTTTGGCAGGGGGGTTGGACCTGATGATCTCTGGAGGTCCCTTCCAACCCCTGTGATTCTGTGATTCTAAAGCTTACAAGCAAGACCGGATTTCTGGGGAGAGGCTTGTTGAACCAGAAAATGTTCCTGGTTTTTCTGATCATATCAAGCAGCTATTACTTCTCTAAATACTCACTTTGATGAAAGAGAGGCAAGAATTTTTCATTTTCCCTGCTGTTTGTTTAACTTCTTTCCACAAGAAGCTCGTCCTGTGGTGTTATCTCCAGGGAACTCTGCTTAGTGGCTCATAACCACAGGTGCTTCACCAGAAAAGTGCCAAGTAGCACAAATGTGGTGATTTGTGTTGGTACATAGTCTCCTGCCAGCCTGAAAGGGCAGTCTGTGTGCACAGCCATCACATCCAGAGACACTTGAGCCTCTAGCAGCCTGAAAACACCAGCAGGAGATCCTCTGACTGGTCAATGCCACCACAAAGCCAGAGGATAGACAAGATCTCCCTCAATAGCAGAAGGCTAATGCAGTTGGAGGCATTTTATTTAGCCCACCAGACTTTGTTCAGCAGGACCTGGCACTTAAAGGATTGGCTAGGATGACTTCTCCTTGGGTAGCTCCCAGACAGCACTGTCCTAAGAGGGAAAGAAGCGCATTTGGGAACGCACTTCATTGTGGCTCCATCATGCCTTTGCCATCCCAGATGGCCCCATGTTGGGTCTTGGATGGGGGCAGATCCCTGTAGAGCCATGGAACAGAAAAAACTTCCCACCTTAAACCCAAGCAGGGAGTGGGAGGTGGAGTCCAGTTCTATCCAGGGTTCTCTGGAAGGGCTGAGGATGGTTCCCCTGAAGAGCAGCACTATTGTTGGCCCTTTTTAAGAAGGAGATAGGGGTTGTCAGGGCAGTTCAAACCAGGCATGCAGGCACTGCTCCTGTCTCTGAGAACAGTTAATGTCCTGTGTCTGGAGGAATGAAGGCCACAATGAGATGGCATGCTCCCCAGGGCAGGCTCCTTGAAGAAGGAGGTTTTATATCCCAGCTGGAGTTTAAATTTGTATATAATTTGCATATCATTATGTGGGGCACAGGTGGAACTTGAAATTGCAGCCAAAACAAAAAAAGGCATGCAGCTAATTAAGTGCCAGCAAGAGGTACTTCCCATCCAAGGGAGTTCTTGATCCTCCCTCACCAGCCTTTCCCAGCCAGGCACATAAAGGAGGAGATGGGCTCTTGAAGCCTCCCTAGAAAGAAGGTTTGGCATTGACAGGCTGTGCTTGACCTGGTCAGCAAGCCCCTGTACCCCCAGACTTACCCCATTTACAGCTCCTTTGAAAGGAATTAGAAATAACAACCTCCCTTGCCCCCAGCGCTCTGGGAAGCACTGGGGAGTGATTTACTCTGAGCAGGGGAAAGGAGATTTATCAGTTCTTGGAACCAGTGTTTATGAATATTCCTAAAGAGGAAAATCAATCAGTTCTATCATAACATTGCCATTTTTCTAAATGATAGAACAAGCATTTTTATACACCTCGCACTGGCTGGTTGAAAATCGATAGGAATTATGAGCTTCTCTCTGAATTTACTAATGTTCTGGCATCATCCCTGAAGCTAAGACAGGGAGGAGGCTCAGAGCTTTGGATCTGAGGAAGCTCTGACTTGATTCTTGCATCACTACCCTCTTTCTTCCCTACTTAGACTTCTTCTACCTCCTGGACTTTCCAGTCACTCAGTAAGCCCAGCCTGTCTATGCTGGGGTGGGTCAGATCAAAGTGAGAAGACCCTGTGAAGCATCATGAGGTTAAAACCAAAGGTTGAATTTACCCATCATCTGTGCCAGCTCAGGTTAGGTGCCTGGAGCCAGGGCTCACCTCTTAAAAAGATGGTTGAGATTTTTCCCTTACCAGTTAGTCAGATGCCAAATGAAATCCAAGGACTCCTGGAATCAATCTGGCCCCTTAAAATTTGCAAGAATAGGTCATATTTTTGGTAAACTTTCCATGTTTCATAAAATAGGTCCTCAGAGAGAGACATTATCCTTCCCCTGCTCTACTAAACAGAGCAGTTCAGGAGGAAAAGCCACTACAATATCTCCAACAAGACTCTGTCCTTTCCTGGGGAAGATGTGAAATCTCAAACCTCTGGCAATATTTAGCTAGAGAGGAGACCTCAGAGGATGTTTTTCATTCTGATTTTGTTGCTTTGGTGTTAGGTGGCCACAATTCTTTTTCTTCCAGCCAATCTCCAGACATGCCACTGGAATTACAGCCCACAGAAACGTGAAATGAGAGAGAAAGGCCAAACAGGTGGGGTAAAGGGCACAATCAGCTTTTCAGTTGCAGCCCAAAATCCATCCAGTGTTGTTCCCTGTGCTGCTGAAGTTGATTCCTGGGGAGAATATTCCCCTCTTCTGTTTATCTCTGTGTTTGGAAAGTTTCCCACTATGTGCACTTAGAGCCACACATGGCACCCAGTGCCACGAAGCTCTTTCTTGCTGCTATGACCCTTCCTACTGGTCAGCATGACCCTTCCTACTGGTTAACTGGTTGTTTTTCTTCCCCATCGATTTACCACGTGCATCACTTACAAATTTCACATCAGGAGATGTTTGGTAAGAAGAAAACCTTTGCTGAATAAAAGGATTAATTCAAGAAACTCATTAGGCTGGAAGAAAACCTTCTAATGATTCCATCTTAATTTTCATCAGGTAATCAGAGAATTTTCATCAAAATATCTCTCTTTTTGGTTACCTCTGTAGCATCTTTATCCCAATTCCTGAGTGTTTCTGGTCACCACCTCTGGACTGGAAAGCCCAGCTGAGGGATTTGCCATGTCTCCATTGTAGGAATGCAGTGGATTTGGCCCCACAAAGCCAGATCTGTTGCCTACATTCCTAACCCTTTCAAGCCCAAACATCCCTCTTGCAGGCACCCAGAAACACCTCTGTGTGGAGAAGAGGAGAGGCCAGTGCCTTCCAGCCTTGGATTTAGCCACTCGTTCGTTTTTTGTTCTTGGGAGACATGAATCTTTGCAATAAGGGGCAGGCAGGCTAGTGATAAATCCCACTAAAGGTAAAAGTGATTGATTTTAGAAGACACTGTTTAAGAATTTGTTTTTCTAATGGATCCTAAAGTCCTGTCATCAATTTTGCCAAGCTCAGCGGTGCCAGTAGGGCTGCTGTATCCTGTCCGGAGAGGAGGAGGGAGATGCAGAGAAGGAGAGACAGGGTGGGTGAGACAAGGATGGAGGCAGGGTGAGGAGGGGGGATTGAGGAGGGGGGAGGGAAGGGGGCTGGAAAAAAAAAGAAGAGTTCATCATATGTCCCTTCCAGATGCAGCATCCGAAAATGTGGATTATACTCGACCATAAATACTAATCCATTAGTTGCTCTTTCACACGCTGCTGGCTGGAATGCTACCTCCATTTGCCTGCATGATAATCTATTTGAATATCAATGTGGCTTCATGTTAAACTGCTTCCCTTGGAGTTTCAGATGAAGGGCAGGCGTGCAGGGCCTGTGCTTTGGGGATAGGGTACCGTATCGGGGGCAGAATCGGAAGGTAATTATTGAAATCCCTCTTCGCTCAGAAAGCTCCCTCACAGCTGGCCCAAAAGAAGGCAAAATTAGGAAAAAAAAAAAATAAATAAGCAAACCAGGCAGTGTTGCCTTGGTCTTTAATGGGACATTAAAAGAAAGTTTTTTTCTGTAATTTTAATTCCACCCAAGGGCTGCATTGATTTGCTTGGTTCCCAGCGATGGGGAAAAGGCAAATGCAGCCCAGCGATGCATAACAAGGGTCTGCAGGGGGGTAGAGATGCTATGGGGGAAGGGAATTTCTCCAACTAAATGAGTGCCTCCCTCCCCCAAGATGTGGTGGAGCCTGGAAGCTTGGCAATAAGATCCCTGCAACCCCTCACCCCATCCCTTCCCCTTCTTCCTTACAAGGATGAGTTTTCTTTTGTGGGTGCTGGTAACAGAAACGGCCCAAAAGTGATAAAATCCCCTAAACCAAACCAAAATCATCATTGTTTATAAGGTCACAGAGACCTTGCTTGTCCAAGCCAGTTCAGACATCTGTGAGACCCTTGGAAATGATCATAAGATTGGGATCTGTGGCCACAGTCATGATTTGTTAGCTCTGTGTTTAGGGGAGGTAGCTCTAGCCTGGGCCACAGTGAGTAGAAAGAGGCCCCACTTGGTGTATATCAACTCACTGTTTAGAAAGATACTCAGCTTGCTACCCCCATTTTTCTTCCCTTTAGTGCAGATGGGGAAGTAACCCCAGTTCTTTCAAGAGGGAGCAGCATCTCTGAAGTGGCTCACATTCCTGTTGCACTCTCAGCTGTCTGATTGATGGTTTTTTTCTTGCCTTGAGAAGCCAAGATGGGACTTAACCTGTCAGCAGAGGATGAAGCTACCCTACATGACTTGCAAGGCCTTTTGGTAGATGTTCCCCTCAAGGGAACTCCTTTAGCAGAGAATCCCAAGTTCCAGAGCTCAATGGCTTAAGGAAAAGAACTTGGAGGTGTTGGTCCCAGGAAGGTTTGAGCAGGTGATCATAAGCATATACAGATAACACACAACCTCTTCTTAACATGTCCCAAGCATGATTTGAGAGTCCTGAGCAGCAGATGCAACCAAGGCAGGCAAGTTTTAAACATTTCACCCATAGGGATTGGAACATGGCCAACAGAGCTACATTGACTTCTTGCTTTGCTTGACACAGCAATGAGAAGCCATTAAATGCCTCCTGCTGAGGATGTTCATCCTTGAGGAGGGGCTTCTGGAAGGTGGCCAGCTAAACCAGCCAGCACTCAAGCCCTGAGATGAAGGGTCAGAGGAGGAAATACAAATGCCTGACAGAAAAGAAAGCCAACAGTAACATTGACCAAGTAAGAGTTGTGCTCAAACAGCAGCCAAAGTCTTGTGGGTTTGTTATATCTGTGTTAACTCCTCACTCAAGGCTTTGGTAGGCGATGGGTGAAATCCCCATGACAGACCTATATGCATGCCAAGCCTTTCTCCTGGGCCAAACAGTTAAGTAGTCAAGACCCTTGCAGCTATAACCATGTGCCTCTTCCTCTCACTCCTACCTTTCTTCAGCCCTTGCTCCTGTGTCCAGCTTTCTGGGTGAGTGCTTCTCACTGGAGAACAGATCCAGTTTTAAGTCCTTCACATGAGGCCAGTGCCCTAAACTGAGTATGAAAATGTTGGACCTCCAAGGTTTTTAGGTGAGACAAGGCTCTAAAGCACCTCAGAAGCAACAGAGTGTACAGGGAAACTGAGTATTTAAGCATTTCTGGGGTCAAATGGCAACTGAGCATCTGCTCTGGAAGAGTCTGAATAGGAGGAATATCCCCAGAAAGGCACAGGGGACTCAAGAACTTTTGGGACCTGGGCTTCTGTGTTTGCACCAGAGTATAGGGCACCCAAAAGACTGAATACAGTGCATTTTTCCCTGGGAATATCAAAACAAGCTATTAAAAAGAAAAGAATTGTAGTGTGTAAAGAGTTCTGAAGTCCAGCAAAGACATAAGTAAAGCCCAGCTCAGATCTGTCTCTGCAAGAGATCTCCAGAAATGATGACTACCTGATACCTGGTCTCAGTTTGCTGCCTGCCATACCAGCTGCTCCTTTCTCTGAGGAGGTGGTCAAAGCTAGGAAGGAGAATGACCACCCAATGCCAAGCACAGTGCACTCCCTACTGCATCACTTCACCCCTCCCCAGGCTGCCTCCTGCCTCACTCCTCTCCAAGGCCTGGCAGAGGCTCCTTCCCTCTCCACGCCTCATCCATCAAGCCAGATGATGTTGTTTACCTACCCCATCTTCTTCAGCCTGTCATTGCCCACAGAAAACAATGATAAATAAACTGGCACTGAAGAACCTGTCTCCTGCTGCTTGATTTATCTATTATTTGTGTTGTAATCCAAGCCCCTTCTTCTCTTCCCCTGCACCCCAATCATTAACTCTTCTTCCTCTACCTCAGGCTGTTTTCTTACCCATAGCCCTCAGAGCCAGCATGTAGATTTTTTACAGTCTGTATCAGCCTTGGCTTTTGTCTAGGGCTGAATTAGTCTCCTGAGCAGGCAAGCAGATGGTACCCACACCATATGTCAGCCCTAGTGCAAGGTTAGGGAGATGAGATTGCAGGACCTCAAGCCTGGCTCTGAAGTGCCTTTCCATGTACAGAGCATCTCTGAGAAAGTTGTTGGAGGAAGTTCCATATGAAGAGAATGAAGGTACATGTGCCACTCTGTAACTTGCCCTGTGCCAGTCAGATTCATGCCAACCTGCATGCACAGCCTTCCCCAATTCCTGCCTGAACTAAGGACTTCTGTCACCTTAAAGCCATTCACCCTTAATGGTGTGAGAAGACACACTACTGCCTACTACTCTACTACCTGTTTGAAGATGATCCAAGGGCTGGAGCACCTCTCCTGTGAAGACAGGCTGAAAGAGTGGGGTTTGTTCAGCCTGGAGAAGAGAAGGATCCAGGAAGACCTTAAAGCACCTTCCATTACCTACAGGAAAGCTGGGACAGACTGTTTGTGACAGCATGTAGCAGTAGGACAAGGGGCAATGGTTTTAAACTAGAGCAGGGCAGGTTTAGGTGAGACCTCAGGAAGAAGTTCTTCACTGTGAGGATGGTGAGACACTGACACAGGTTGCTCAGAGAGGTGGTGGAGGCTCCAGCCCTCAGGTCAAGCTTGGTGGGGCTCTGAGCTATCTGATCTAGTGAAGGTGTCCCTGCTCACTGCAGGGGGGCTGGACTACGTGGCCTTTAAAGGCCCCTTCCAACCTAATGCATTCGATGATTCCATGTTATGTTTCTGTAGACCCTTTGAGGCAGCTGCTCTTGGGGATCTGCTGAGCTTGCTCAGGATTGAAGCAGAGAGGAAACGAACCTGCAGCTCTTGCTAGAGATGGAGAGACTGCAGGGTGCAGCAGGGAGCTGCCAGACAGGCCACAGCACCCAGAAAAGTACTTCCTAGTGATCAGAGGATGCTCTGGATGGTGAGGTGCTCACTGCAGAGGAGAACGAAAGCCCTTTCCATCAGAAACACAATGCTCAAACTGTATTATATCCTTACAATCCCTTACTCAACTTGCAAACAGCAAATCCTGCTTTCCCCCACACCTCTCTTCGTTGTCCATCTGCTGAACCACAGCACCAGTATGTCAGGAGCCATGAAGCACCCTCTATACCAGAGCAGGGCTCTCCTCAGTCCTGTGCAAACACAGTGGGATCCCCTATTGCTACAGCAGGGACCAGAAATGAGCCACCAAATCCATGCTGGCAGTCTGGTCACCCACATGGCCTGGTCAAGGACTGACTGCTGATAACAGCCCATGTGATTTCCAGAAGCTGTGTGTTTGCAGACAACAGATTTGGGTTCAAAGCCTGCTCAGGCTGGAATTGCCCTGTCCTCTATGCGAGGTTTGGCAACACTGAATGTTGTGGTATAACAATTTTAGGGCTTCCTCATTTCCATCATCATCATCACCTCATCCAAGGCTGCTCCCTGCTCTCTCCCACTGTGGTCACTGAGGACCTCTGGTCCAACACAGCCCCAATAGCAGCTGGCAGAGGTGCAGGGCAAGGCTGTTGGCCAAACAACATTTTTCCATGTCTTGTGCAGCTTGGTTTTAAAATATTAAAACTCATTTACATGAGCTAAGGGTATAACCATGACCAATTACCAGGACTGACAGGCAGCAAGTCATTCCATGTCAGAGCTCGTAGTTGCAACCTTTCTCTCTTATTTCTAGCACTATCCTTCACTAAATATCATGTTTTCTTGGTTTGGGTTGGCTTTTTTGGTGGGACACCCATATAATCCTGGAGAGGGATTTACCTGTGGCCTGTTGAAGTCAGTGGGAGATTCTCTATTGCTTGTAAGGTTTGAGTTAGACCCTGGGGACAATTACAACAATCTCCAGCCCAGCCCTGCACCTGCATGACCTATTTTTGTAGAGACACCATAATTTATGGTGTTGATGTCCTCTAGATACTTCACATAATGCTTCTGGACGGGCCCAGGAATCCTTCAGCCTTGATCAGCCTGCACTGATGAGGTCCAATCTTTTCTGTCATGTCTATCACTGCCCAGTGTTGCTTTTCAGAGCAGGGCCACTGGACCTCCAATGTTTAACACTCCAAGACTCAGGAACTCTTGGCTAGGTCACTCTGTAGGGTATCTAGATCCCTGCCTCTGGGCTGGGGGCATCCCTGTTACGAGCCAGGCACTGGAATGCTACCTGTGGTGTGACACAGCATCACATCCTGCTGTAGGCTTTGGTGGGGTGGGGGGTGTTTCACAGCTTATCTGGGCTCCAGAGACAGAGTGGTTTAAAATAATCCTCATAATCACTCCTCCAACTGCCTTGCCAGCCTTGCACCCTGCTCACAGAAGGGTGCAGGTTGAACACCTGCCTTGGCTGTTAGTACCATGTTTCTTCCCACTCAGTAAAACACAATGAAGGCAGCTCTATAACACACAAAGCAATAAAAATATATTGAATGCTTAATCAAACATTTCCCCTCCTTTATTTTCCTCTAGATTGCTGGTTATCACATCATCTAGAGCCTTCCTTTTTTTTTTTTTTTTTTTTCTAAGGTGCCATAAAATTATCTCTGCCTCTTGCAGTCTGTGAGTTTATGATTAATCAATTGCTTAGAGAAGTTATCTATTAAAAATCAAGAAAGTGATGCTTGGTGCACTTCCAATAAAGCATCATACAGCAAGAGATTACTGGTCTAATCCTTTTCTTCATCAGTTACTTATTACCAGTAATTGTGTTAAGGGGATCACAGGAGTCATTAAGTAAACAGGGTGCATTAAAAGTGTGTGCAGCATAACAGGGAAAATTACCTAATTAGTAATAGATGGTGCTGGAATAGATTAATTGAAGAGCTCCTTCCACCAACTTTACTCAGCTTGATTCGTGCCTTGCCTTGAAAATGTGGCCAGTGAAATCACTGTTTGACTTGAGTGAGGGTGATTTCATGGTATATCACCTCTGCCTAGATGACATGGCTATAAGACAGCAGTTTGGAGCCGGAGCATCCTTCCCCCAGCTCCCCAGGGGACACCAACACAGATCTTTAGCTCTGGAAAAGTTAGCTGGGCTGTAAATAGCAGAGGCCAGGGGTTGAAGAGGGCTCTGATATCTGCAGCAATCACCCAAGAGCTCAGATCCAGTTCTGGGCTCCCTGGGATAGAAAAGACAGGGATCTCCTGGAGAGAGTCCAGAGGAGGCTCTGGAGATGCTGAAGGGCCTGGAGCATCTCCCCTGGGAGGAAAGGCTGAGGGAGCTGGGGCTGTTCAGCCTGGAGAGAAGCAGCCTGAGAGGGGATCTGATCAATGGGGATCAATAGCTGAAGGGTGGGACCCAGGGGGACATGGGCAGCCTCTTCTCAGTGTCTGTGGGGACAGGACAAGGGGTGATGGCCTCAAGTTGGAGCACAGGGAGTTCCACACCAACATGGGGAAGAACTTCTTCCCAGTGAGGGTGAGGGAGCCCTGGGCCAGGCTGCCCAGGGGGGTGTGGAGTCTCCTTCTCTGGAGAGATTCCAGCCCCATCTGGATGCCTCCCTGTGTGCCCTGTCCTAGGGACCCTGCTTTGGCAGGGGGGTTGGACCCGATGATCTCTGGAGGTCCCTTCCAACCCCTGTGATTCTATGGTACCAATTTTAGGAGAGGGATCATCTTATTTGTTCACCCTTCTGGGGAAACTCTCCCTTTTCAACAGGATCCCCTCCAGTAGGGGATTCAAGCTGCTCCCATGGTGACCCACCCTGCCTGAAAGCACCATCCCATGGACCCATCTCCAGGGAAGCAGGCAGAGCTCTGTGACTTGAGTTTGCCAGGTCTCATCACAGCCCAACCCCTGGTGAACAAGCCTGTTGTCAACAGCACAGCAAGCAGCAGACAGGGGCTGGTGCCTTCATTAGTAAAGACAGGACCAAATAAACAAGGGGGTTGGAGTTGTTGTTGTTGTTCCCCCCCCCCCCTCCCCTTGCCAGATGTTACCCCATTTCAGGAGCTTTGACAGCCCAGCATGTGGGAAGGGATGGAGCTGCTCCCAGCCTCCACATACCCACCCCTCAGCTTGTACAGTAGAGCTCCCTTCCTCTGGAGTTGTCAGTTTGGCAGAGCTCATTTAGAGACACCAAGCAATTAACTACCCCGTGGGTTCCCCTGTCCCCCTCTGAGCCTGACATCTCAGGAGAGACAGGGACTGCAATGCAGGGCTCTCCCCAGCAGCGTGACTGGCTCGTCTCTGTCTTGGCCCATGCAGGCAGCGCTCAGTGGGTCTCATTTGTTTGCATTTGCCTGGTGCCTTGACATGATGAAGTAAAAAGTTTTAATATTCTCCTACATGAATATTTAATGCCTGGCTCCTGCTCCTGTGTCATTATTTGCCTGTGCTTCAGCAGTTTTTGGAGAGTGTTTGTTTAGATAATGTTCTGTTAAAGGGAGAAAAGGGGGTGGGGGAGAGCCTGTACCTTTCTCCCCACAGTGACCATTAAATTATATACCAGGGCTAGGCTGGTGTTCAACAGGTGCTGGCGATGCAACTTCCCCTCACATGGCTGCAGCCACCCTGCTTGGAGGAGAATTCATGGGAGAAATGTGGTATTGAGGTCAGTGATGTGATCCCAAGGAACTTGGATGTGTAAAGAAATTCAGCGTTTCCACCTTCTCCTGCTCTTCCTCAGCATCCCTCACTCTCCTCATCCTCATCTGCTCTGCCCTGCTCAGGCCCCAGCTGGAGTGTTGTGTCCAGTGCTGGGCTCCCTGGGATAGAAAAGACAGGGATCTCCTGGAGAGAGTCCAGAGGAGGCTCTGGAGATGCTGAAGGGCCTGGAGCATCTCCCCTGGGAGGAAAGGCTGAGGGACCTGGGGCTGTTCAGCCTGGAGAGAAGCAGCCTGAGAGGGGATCTGATCAATGGGGATCAATAGCTGAAGGGTGGGACACAGGGGGACATGGGCAGCCTCTTCTCAGTGTCTGTGGGGACAGGACCAGGGGTGATGGCCTCAAGTTGGAGCACAGGGAGTTCCACACCAACATGGGGAAGAACTTCTTCCCAGTGAGGGTGAGGGAGCCCTGGGCCAGGCTGCCCAGGGGGGTGTGGAGTCTCCTTCTCTGGAGAGATTCCAGCCCCATCTGGATGCCTCCCTGTGTGCCCTGTCCTAGGGACCCTGCTTTGGCAGGGGGGTTGGACCTGATGATCTCTGGAGGTCCCTTCCAACCCCTGTGATTCTCTGATTCTGTGATTCAGCTGCCCTGTGGGGAGCATAGGAAAGGGGGAGGATGAGGATGACAGGAGGAAGAAAGGGAGCAAAAAAGAGGTATTTGGTGGACTACAAAGCTGTGGGTAAAATGGAATAGCACTGGTCAGTACTGGTCAGTACAGTCCAGGTCTCAGCATGCCAGCTTTTTCTGCAGTCCCACTGACTGGGCTCAAAGACTGGGCAGAAATGGTTCATAAAAGAACTGATTAGGTGGAAATACGGGTGGTTCTGTCAAGTATCAGACAGGAAGGAGAGTAGAGGGGTTGGTCCTCTGTGGCCAGGCAGAAAGCATTTGGATTTTATGTATAGTTCATGCTATAACATCAAACCTGACTGAGGCTGGGCTGAGGTGCCCTACACCCAGCTTCTGCAAAGACAAGCTCATGAGTTAACAAGGAATGGATAGAGAGAACATTAGGTGATCTACAGTGATGGATGGGTGGATGGATGGATGGATGGATGGATGGATGGATGGATGGATGGGTGGATGGATGGATGAATGGATGGGTGGATGGATGGATGCAGGGAGGGTGGATAGACAGAATTACAGTGAGGTTTAAGCGTGAAGCTTCACCCTTTATCTTAAATACATGAGCTGAACCTCCCAAATCAGCACCTTACCCCCAGCCTATTCCTCTTGGTGGTCACACAGGTCACCAGAGGAAACGGTTGATGAGGCAGGGAAGGCAATTGCCCACCTTATCTGTATTTCAGTGTTCTGAAGTTTCTCACCAGCACCCTTCACCACAAAGAACCAGTCTGGGGTCTCTGCTCTCACCCCCCAACCTTGGCTTTGCCCACCCCGGGTCTGATGCTGCCTCTGTCCGTGGTGCTGAGTGCTGCCCACAGGCTCCACTCTCCAGCCCCCTTTGTAGGGAGTTACAGGGTCCACCCCTCTGAGCACTCGTGGCCAGACCCTGGGTCCAGATGGATTAAAACATTGCACTGTGCACAAGTTCAGAAGGAGAAACCTCAGCTCCACAGGCTTCAGTCTCATGGTGAGATGGTCTGGGTAGAGCTGGAGGTGTCAGTGGCTTGCTCAGGGAAAAGTAGCCCACTCTTCAGCTGATCATGTTTAATTTAGCTGTCCAACACTGAGAAAACAGCCAAGAAGGTCACCTCCAAAGTATCAGGCTGCAGATAGACCACCTGCTCTTCTGTGTGGATTTTCCAAGCCTGTCTCTGCATCTGTAGAGTTCAGAATCTCAGGGATTTATCATGGGAATGTGAACAGAAGTAATCTCATAGTGTGTTTAGGAGCAGGGAGCTGGGAAGCAGGGAACTCACCAAATGAGTGCAGATCACCTGCTTTTCAGTTATAGGCTTGGAGAAGGTAAAAGTTGCCTTTCCCAAGGCTTGTCAAAAGCCCTGTTCAACCACTAATGCTCGTTAATCACTTTTAATGAGCCTGAGACATGCAATGAATGGGGCTACAGGCCTTTTTTAAAAGTAAAACATTGTTGAACAGTAAACTGACCTTTGCAAATCCTGAGGGAATAGGTGTAATCCAGTGTTCAGGGGATAATTCCCTGTGCCACCAAAAACCTGGAGAACAGGCAAGAAACGTGATGTGCCTGAAGACACTTAACAAGTATAACAGCAGATACCCAAGTCTCTTGACCCCTGCTCTTGTTTCAGGACATTCATTCCCACTACCTCACATCTAAGTGGAGAGAATTTTGCTCCAAAGTGTTGTAATATATGAGAAGGTGCTACCCAGAGAGGTGGTGGAGATGTTGAAGTCCAGGTTGGCTGGGGCCCTGGGCAACCTTGTGTAGCTCCAGGCCTGGAGGTTGGTGTCCCTGCCTGTGTCAGGGGGGTTGGAGCTCTGTGATCCTTGGGATCCCTTCCAACCCAGACCAGTCTATGATTCTATGATTCCATGATTCTATGATTCTATAATTCTATGATTCTGTAATTCTATGATTCTATGAAGGTGGGCAAACTCAACTTATGCACAACTACTCTCCAGTGGAGAAAACTCTCTAGACCTTTTTACAAAGTAGACCAGGGGATATGAGATCCCAAACCCACAAGTTCTTTGAGTTTTCACACATTTGGCCCTGCAACAGCAATGGATTATCCCAGCAACAAGCCTGGGTGTCCTCTAGGAGAGCTCATGGGTTGGAACATGGCTCAGGGCTGAAGTAACAGGAGCCTTCATCTCCCTGTGATATGAGCCTGAGGGAGCTGCTGTCCCTTCCTAGTCCTTTAAAAGCTGGAGACAGCTCCAAATCGGGATGCCCTTGGCTCCTGTGTCTGTCAGCAGTCTCCTTCTGGCCGCCCGACACCAGCCAGTCCAGTTCCACACAGGGTCTGCCCATGCTGGCGGCGAGCAGGGGAGGGGGTTACATTTCACACACTCCCCTGCCTCTGTCGTGAGGAGATAAGGGCAGCACAGTCTCCATTAGGGAACATTCTTAAGTTACTTGTGTCTCTGCTGTGGCAGATATGTAATCCAGGGGAAAGCAGGTGCAAGAGAGGAGCACGGCCAGGTGGCTTCTCTTTAAAGCCTGGGGGCGAGCTAAGGATAGAGGAGGAAAAATAAAGAGATGAGCTTCACCTCCAGAGGGAATTATCACCCTCTGCATGCTATTAAAGGATCCAGTACAATCCATGGGCATGTCAGATGGCACAACCCCAGCACCACCCCTTCTCACAGTGGCCAGCATTCACTCCCATGGCTGTTCTTACCAATTCCTTGTGCTGCAGGGGGGAAGACAGGGAGGATGCACTACAGAGAGGGTTGAATCGTGGCTTTTGACAGCAAGAGATGTGGGATGCAAAAAAAAAAGGAGGGATTTATTTTGCTGGAGAAAGTCTGTTCTTCTTGTGTGGGAACCAGTTTGCAAGGGTGGAGTTTGCTTTTCCTAATTTTAAGAAATCTAAGTGCTTACATGTGAGCCAGCTGGCTGAACTCGGAGGATCATAGAATCATAGAATGGCATGGGCTGTAAGAGACTCAGGGATCACAGAGCTCCAACCCTCCTGCCACAGGCAGGGACACCAACCTCCAGGCCTGGAGATACACAAGGTTGCCCAGGGCCCCAGCCAACCTGGCCTTCAACACCTCCAGGGATGGGGCATCCACCCCCTCTCTGGGCAGCCTGTTCCAGCCCCTCACCACTCTCTCTGCAAAGAACTTCCCCCTCAGATCTCCTCTAACCCTTCCCTCCTCCAGCTTCACTCCAGCCCCCTTGTCCTGCCAGGCTCTGCCCTTTGAACAAGCTGATTCCCCTCCTGTTCCTCTGCTCCCTTCAGGGACTGGAAGGCTGCAGTGTTCAGTGATATATGGTTAGGGCTCCTCTGACACAAGTAGACATCTGCTGTAGGATGAGGCAACTCACACCCAAACCAAGGGCGTGTTAATGGATTGATGAGAACCTAAAATTAGGAAAGGTTAACTCCACCCTTGCAACTTCCCAACCCTCACCCCAGACAGAAGGAAAGGCTGTCTCAGATAGGACCTACTATGGGTCAATCCCCATTTTATCTCACATCTGGAGTACAAATGGTAAAATCTGGACCCCAGATAGAAGGAAAGGTGGTCTCAGGTAGGACCTACCATGGGTCAATCCCCACTTCTCCTCGAATTTGATGTACAAATGGTAAAATCTAGCATTTATGGATAATTAGAAGAATGAAGCACTCCACTGCAGGACATAGCACGTACTAGACAGCTTCCCTTCAGTTCCCTGCTAACTAACCTGCTTACAGCCATATGACTTCATCCCAGAGCACAGATCTGTGGAAAAACAAAAGTGGTGCTGTTCTTCTTGCTTCTTTCACCTGGGAGCTACATAGCTTTGATTGCTCTCCTCTTTACCTTTGCAATTCACACTTTATTAAAGCCATTAGACCCTCCATAAATACACTGATAATGATCAAGTGGCGCTTCTTTAATAGCCAGTAAGCAGCCAGCTACATCTCAATGAAGCGGGCTGTTAAGCAGACACAAGACATTCCCCACAAAGGCACTGCTTCTCTCTGGTGTTTACGCCCTTCAGATGCTTAGGGAGATGTCACATCACGTCTTGATCACTGCTCTACTGATTCAGCTCTTTTCATCTTGCCCTTGTAAATCAATCCTTCCAGCCCTCAGTCATTTGTCGGTTGTTCTTATATGAACTCCCTGCCATTTGACAATATCTGTCTGGTAAGAAGAAGGCCAGAAATGAGCACAACTTTCCATATACATTAACGTTGAAGTTCCTCCATCCCTCTGGGATTTGTTGTTGATCTTTCTGCTGTCCGTTATTTCCAGAAGGCTGCGGAAGGCGGCTCTGCTCATCAAGTGGCTTCTTGACTGGGAGCTGAGATTTGCAAAAAAATAAGCAAACAAATAAGGGCCTTGCCCAGACTTTAAGACTACTCTTATACATAGATCATAGGATCATAGAATCACAGACTGGTCTGAGTTGGAAGGGACCCCAAGGATCAGAGAGCTCCAACCCCCCTGACACAGGCAGGGACACCAACCTCCAGGCCTGCAGCTACACAAGGTTGCCCAGGGCCCCAGCCAACCTGGCCTTCAACACCTCCAGGGATGGGGCACCCACCCCCTCTCTGGGCAGCCTGTTCCAGCCCCTCACCACTCTCTCTGCAAAGAACTTCCCCCTCAGATCTCCTCTAACCCTTCCCTCCTCCAGCTTCACTCCAGCCCCCTTGTCCTGCCAGGCTCTGCCCTTTGAACAAGCTGATTCCCCTCCTGTTCCTCTGCTCCCTTCAGGGACTGGCAGACTGCAATGAGGTCCCCCCACAGCCTTCTCTTCTCCAGGCTGACCCAGCCCAGCTCCCCCAGCCTCTCTTCATAAGGGAGGTGCCTGGAGTGTCCTCTGCCCCTGAGGATAGCCAGCACTGAACAGCCCATAGCCATATTATTAAAATCCCTTACCCTTCAAACAAGATGTCCACAACTGTGTGGTGATAATAGCCAATGACTGGTCATGAATCCTGATTCCAGGGAAACATTTGAAAAAGGGCTAATTAATCTACGTCATCAGCATGTCCAGGACTGTTCTAACAACTCAACAGTTTAACAGTTGTGTCCTAGTGCTGGAATAACTGTCAGGCACTCTTAAATTTACTAGTACTGGTGTGGTTCCAGTCACCTTCATTCTCCTACTTTCCACCCACGCAGCCTTCTCTTCTCCAGGCTGAACAGGCCCAGCTCCCTCAGCCTCTCTTCACCTCAGCCCCTGTCTTGACTCTCATGGACTGTTCCTCCTACACGAAAGAGACTGATCATGTGCTAGAAGAACTGGTGCAAACAGTCTGAAGAAGGAGTTGCATGGAGTATGTAGATATAAAAAATTGCTCCTCTCACAGTTGAGTTGTTTATGGCCTTCAGCCTCTTCTTTGGGGTCTCACAGTCTGAGTTGGACATTTTATCCCATGAATGAATTATAATTTGTTGGGAATATTTCTCATTCTTCTTTGTATGGATGGAAAGTAGGAGAATGAAGGTGAATGCTGATTCCAGCACTAGGACCCAACTGTTAAACTGTTGAGTTGTTAGAACAGTCCTGGACATGCTGATGACGTAGATTAATTAGCCCTTTTTCAAATGTTTCCCTGGAATCAGGATTCATGACCAGTCATTGGCTATTATCACCACACAGTTGTGGACATCTTGTTTGAAGGGTAAGGGATTTTAATAATATGGCTGTGGGCTGTTCAATGCTGGCTATCCTCAGGGGCAGAGGACACTCCAGGCACCTCCCTTATGAAGAGAGGCTGGGGTAGCTGGGCTGGGTCAGCCTGGAGAAGAGAAGGCTGTGGGGGGACCTCATTGCAGCCTGCCAGTCCCTGAAGGGAGCAGAGGAACAGGAGGGGAATCAGCTTGTTCAAAGGGCAGAGCCTGGCAGGACAAGGGGTCTGGAGTGAAGCTGGAGGAGGAAAGGGTTAGAGGAGATCTGAGGGGGAAGTTCTTTGCAGAGAGAGTGGTGAGGGGCTGGAAGGGGCTGTCCAGAGAGGGGTTGGGTGCCCCATCCCTGGAGGTGTTGAAGGCCAGGCTGGCTGGGGCCCTGGGCAACCTTGTGTAGCTCCAGGCCTGGAGGTTGGTGTCCCTGCCTGTGTCAGGGGGGTTGGAGCTCTGTGATCCTTGGGGTCCCTTCCAACCCAGACCAGTCTGTGACTCTATGATATGATGTTTGTCTGTGGATCTGAGCTTGGTTTTACAGAGATGGAGCAGAGCTGTTTGCCTCACAGAACAGACATTCCCTGGCAGAATAAAGACCTGATTTATGAAACAGAGTCCCAGTCACCAAAAGATCAGTCCTACTCAGGCTCAATTCTCAGCACCAATATCTTGAGTTGGAAAGCCCATAGCTAACATAGACCCTGCTACATTGCCAATGTATGCAGCAGAAGTGCTAATGACCTAAAAGGGTGAGAAGTGTTCAGCATCTTCTATCTGTGTTAGCAAAGCTGGTTTCACAGGGAGCCATATTCCTCTCTCCTCCTGGAGATGTGGTAAGGGACAATGAATTCATCAATCTGTCATTTAAGATTGTGTGCTTGACAGCTCCAAAATGCATCTTAAAAAAAAACCCCAAACATTAAGGGCTTTAATAATTTAAGTTACTCTTAAATATGCCCTGCAATTCAAATCCTTGGAGTGGTTTAAACATTTGAAAGAAGTTCAATCTGGACAGTGATTTAAAGCCAAGATAGATGAGTTCAATTTGGCTGTGCATTGCAGACTGGCACAGGACTTGGAAGGCTCTGGACCTGACATCAGTTTGCATTGAGAGTCTCCAGAGATGTCCATATGAAACAGTGATTAGGAGGATGGCCGAGTGTGGAGTGGGATGCAGAGACATTGCCAGGAGAACTCCAGACTGGGCGAAGGAGAGACTAGAAGGTACTAAGATTCCTATAGTTTCAGTTGCTCTCTGTCCTAAAATCTGTTTGTTAAAGGGACACCTCTGATGACAGTGAGGTGGGATCCAAATGGCAGCCATCTCTAACTCTCAGCTTTGTGAAAAATGACCTTGAGTTTCTGTAAACCAGAAAGGCTTTAGTGGTTCAGAAACCCACATCTTGGGCACAATCTATATGATCATTCAATTGGGATGAGCCACCCCATCAAACTACTAGTTTTCTCTCCATTAACTATAAAGAGAGATGAGTCAAAATAGTTTTGAGGGAAACACCTGAGAGATCTACACTGTAGGTATCTAGGCTGGTCAGATGAAACCCATCCTCAGTACCAGAGTAGATCTGTATCACCACTCTTTTCTCTCACTTAAGCCTTAATTTCCATAGAAACTGCCCTAGATTCTGATCTCTGTTGGTTTCTACACATTTCCTCTCATTCCTACTAGTCTTATTTTTGATCTGAAACCAGTACAGCCCTAGGACAATGAGATATCAGATCTGTTTCCTATAGACAGTACCAAGCTACAAATAATGGGTGATCACCCTAAAGAAAGCCAAAGAAAGATCACAAAAACCCTAGTGTAGCCCCAGTTCTTGTGTCTTTTTCAAATTCTCTGAAAGTTGTCCTTTTTGATCAAATTTATCAACACTCCAGAACTCAAATATGTGGTTACACAGGCAATGAGTTTCCAATCTGAAATGGCTTTTTGTTCTCTCTGGGCTGGAGAATTGCCAATCCACAGGCAGAGGTATGCTATGGTGAAGTGGAGGAAGAAGATGAAGAAGTCAAGTCTGTAGTTCTCCTACTACAGATGATTTTAAACAGTTCCAAGATTTACAAGTCATTTGTGAACAACAACCCAAAAAAAAAAGCTTTTGCAAATGCTCACATGGAAATTCTATGTGGAAATAATTCCAAACATGGGATATATTAGTGAGTGCAGGGGAGTTGTGGCTAGAAACAAAGGACTGCAAGAGTATACAGGAGGCCATAAAGTCCTGCAGGTGCCAGCATCTCCATTCCACATGTCCCCACACATCACAAATGATATAAAGAGACCTGAAACACACTTCATCCTCATAGCTCACCTTGATCAAAGGCTGTATAAACACTCAGTGCTGGCAAGCACCAGATTGCAAATGAGGATCTCAGTCCCAGTTAGCTTTGAGGATCCCCCATTAGCTTTGTTGAGATTTATGAATCACAGGGAGGGGATTGTCCCTCTCTGCTCTGCCCTCAGGAGGCCCCAGCTGGAGTCCTGTGTCCAGAGCTGGGGCCCCAAGACAAGAAAGATGGGGAACTGTTGGAGAGGGGTCAGAGGAGCCACCAAGATGCTCAGAGGGCTGGAGCAGCTCCCCTATGAAGAGAGGCTGAGGGAGCTGGGCTGGGTCAGCCTGGAGAAGAGAAGGCTGTGGGGGGACCTCATTGCAGCCTGCCAGTCCCTGAAGGGAGCAGAGGAACAGGAGGGGAATCAGCTTGTTCAAAGGGCAGAGCCTGGCAGGACAAGGGGGCTGGAGTGAAGCTGGAGGAGGGAAGGGTTAGAGGAGATCTGAGGGGGAAGTTCTTTGCAGAGAGAGTGGTGAGGGGCTGGAAGGGGCTGCCCAGAGAGGGGGTGGGTGCCCCATCCCTGGAGGTGTTGAAGGCCAGGTTGGCTGGGGCCCTGGGCAACCTTGTGTAGCTCCAGGCCTGGAGGTTGGTGTCCCTGCCTGTGTCAGGGGGGTTGGAGCTCTCTGATGCTTGGGGTCCCTTCCAACCCATGCCATTCTATGATTCTATGAAGAGCCCCAACACTGAAGACCCGATGTCATGAGCTGCCACCTTCTTTAAACTCCCTCCTGAGAGTAACCTGTAAACACTATCCAGCCTAGCACATCCAAGAGTTGTCTTCATAATCCCACTCCAGCTAACGAGAGGCTGCTCCGCTACTACACTGGTGATTAAATTATAATCACATCCAATTGCTTTCCACCCCCCTCCCCCCCCATTCCCACCAGTTTCATTACTCTCCATAATCAGACAGTGACTCCCATTCTTCAGACACAGCAACCAATATCGCCTCCCATATTTCACAATAAAAATTGCATGTGAACCCATGTCACTGAGAATTAATTTTTGTAAGACAATGTTTATATTAACCATTCATTTATTGACTTCTGTTTGGTGGGTCAATTTTGAAATTTATGCTCCCCTGAGATCCACACATTGACCTCAGTTTCATCTCAGGTCAATATTCCCTCCTCAGGTCAATAAATCTTGAAACTGACCATAGCAGAAGTCAATAGTATCTACATATTCTTATATTGTCAGAGGGTTGGGAACATACAATTGTGTGTCTGAGAGGTGAGGAAGCATGAGAGACACCAAGAACTATTGAATGAGGTATTAAAATGGAATTCTTGCTCAATAGCTCTCCTTCCCATCCATCTCTGGAGTTAGATCTGCCAGCAGGAGGGAAAATCGTTGTTCAAGTTATTTATTTGTATATAAGCATGTGAGCATCCCATCACAGAGAGACATCCATGCTGAGAACAAGTAAGAAATGGAGGATAGTAGGTCTTGGCCCTAAAAAGCTTCCAATGGGTATAGACAGGGGGAATTGTTAAAGAAATGGCATAAAAGTGGGGACTGTAGAGCCCAGATATCTCACAAGTATCATCAGGGGAGGCTCTAAATATCTAATCAAATGACAATTTTATGCTGGGCCTGAAAAGAAAATGAAGAGGTCATTCTGTAGAAGTTCCTGGGAAGTTTCTTCTTCCAAGCATTGATCTGTCTGCAAGAAAATCTGCTAAAGGAGCAATAGTATCTGTGCTCTTTGGTTGATCAGAGATGAAAACTGGTTGTCTGGCTGTGAACAAGAGATGAGGGGCAGGATGGAGACAGGCTGCTGAGTGTTCAGACAGAGAAAACAAGTAGCTGATGCACTAAAAGGTTCCCAAATCTGGCAAAGCAGTGCTGCACAGAAGCTAGGAAACGGTGTCCAGAGGCTCCAGGAGCAAGTTACTTTTGTGGAGCGAGTCACTCATTGATGGATGGTCACACAACAGCATGGCCAAGATTTCCTCTGGTCTTTTGCCTCCTTCTGTCATTCCTGGGAGTTTGAAAGATCCATGAGCACTCCCTCTGCTCTCCAGCCTCCTTTTCTCCATCTCCTCTTTGTGAAAAACTGATCAGCCTTTAACTCCATGGAGGCATTGTGGTGCCTTTTACCCAGCTACAGGTTTTCACAATTTTTCCAAGACATGAATCATTTACCAGACCCTTTTTTTTTCCTGTCAGACCTGATCAAAGGTGGCTTGGGAATTCAGATCTTACAGGGGCTGGGGACAGCCAACAGGTAAAGACACACATGCAGACAACAGGTTCATGTCTTTGCCTTACAAACTGGTAATGACTTCTACAGGGACTGAACCTGCCTCCCTCCTTCTGGCCATGACATGGTCCCTCTTTAGTAGCCACATCAAGATGACTTATGTCCTGGAAACCCTAAAGCCCAGCTTGCAGGGTCCTGCAAATCAGGGCTGAGTGTGCAAAACCTGGTTTGGGAACCATAACACACTGGGATCCCAGAGCGCTCTGCAAAGGTGAGGATGCAACTTCTGTTAGGGTAGGTGGCTGCACAAAGAGGTGTAACACCATACCCACCATCCACTAAAGAGAGCAGAACTTGGAAAGCTCCTGAACAACCCACTTGGATAAATTCTCCATGTCCTGGTGGTGCCTGTGTTACAGCAGTATCCAGATGTTATAGCCTGCCTTGACAAATCTTCAAGCAATGGACTTCCCTTGGAGCCACAGTGCTGCAGCCAGCCACACTGGCTTCTCCTCTTCCAGCCAGAATCTGGTAGACTTGTTGTACAGGGTGCTCTCAGGGCTGAAGATCATTCTGCTTCATGGACCATGATCTGATCACTACCTCCCCCATCACTGCTGCTGCACAGAGCTTTCCTCCTGAGGGCTCTGGTGGGGATGCAGCCCCTCTGGGTGGGGAAGACAAGTAGGTTTGCAGGAAAGTGTAATTCTCCCTCCCACCTGCCCCGGTTGAGAAAGCACAGCTGTTACCTGTCGTCTTTTCCTCCACAGCTCAAGCACAGGAGCCTGGATCCTGCCAGCCACTAATCTTCCCTGCCTCAGGGCTTTCCTGACAGAGCAAATGATCTGCCAGACCCAGCTTAATGGAATTGTAATTGCCAATTAAAAGCTGTCCTGTTAATTGCAGCAGCTTGAAGGTTTGAGTGTGCATTTGTTGTGGGCACGTGAGTCGGTGTGAGTTCCTGAAGTCTCTGCTGCTGAAATTGATGGTCTACCCAAAAGGAGATGAACTTGGGAATAACCAGCATCCTGTGAATTTTGCTGCTGCTGTTGAAACACCACCCAGAATGCCCCTCTGGCCTCTGCAAGGTAATGAACCAGCTAAAAGGCAAGAGAGGAGGATGAGCAACGTGAACTGGGAGAATCTGGTGTGGGCACTGATGGGCAAAGCAAAGAGGAGGAGCCATCCAAATTACCATCAGTCCAGAGGGCAAGCTTGATGGATGCTGGGGGAAAGCTATGAGAGAAAGCTTGCAGATTTACTAATGCAGCTAGTATATTAAAGGTCTGATAATTTATTGCACATCTGTAGCTTCCAGCACAGAGTTTGCCCAGATGAGACAGGCTTGTACTGTCAATCCCAGGGACTTTTCAGCTTAGGTGAGAGGAAAACATCTCAATAGAGAGAATAACATTGAATTTTTTTCTTGCAAGAGTGAGAGCACAGAATCATGCATTTTATTATATTTATTTTCTTGTGCAGGAGCAAAGTGCTTTTGAATTCTCTCTGGAATGACAGCCTGTTGCCACAGTTCCCTTGGAGTCCCCATTTCCTACTGCTGTGCTATTTATACCTGCATAAAGCAGGGGTTTGGCTGCCCAAGTCCATATGGCATTGTCCCTCATCCTGCTCCCTGTGTAAAACATGGAGGCAGGATACTTTGGGTAGGAACTTGGTCTGCAAAAGACAAACATTCAGATATGTGGGGTCTTCTTCCTGGTCTAAATGTTATGTGCTCATAGATACATAGATCTGTTGCTTAGACTGAGTCAAGCTTAGATTAGTTTCTCATAAGTCTCATGACAAAATGTGTTTATTTGGGTTTATTCATTCTTCTTCAGGGTTTCCTTCTTTAACACTGGGCACATTACTTCAGCTCAGGTTTGCAGAGGTTTCATGCCAACCCAACCAGAAGCACTAGAAGAAAAAGAAAGCTATATGTTATAGAAATGACAAGAAGCTTGAAGCTTGTAGTCTCTTCCTTGAAACATTCCATATTCTCATAGAATCAGGTTGGAAAAGACCTTCAAGGTCATCAAGTCCAACCATCAGCCCTACACCACCATATCCTCTAAACCATCTCCCAAACCTCCACATCTACCCATATTTTGAACAGCTCCGGAGATGGTGATGTGGAAACCCATCCCCATGATGTGGATCATGTTTCTCTTTCACAACCAAGAGCAGAATGTTCTCCCTGGACCTGGACCAGGTCCATGGGCATAGAAATACAATGGGTGGGTATAAAGATGTTACTAAAAAGCCATAGTGATTGAATCCTCATGAATTCTAGAGGTGCAAATAGCTCAGCTACACAAGCCCCTGTGATGACAGCATTTCACCAGCCTTTGCCTTGTCTACTTTCCTACTCCCACACTGTAAGCAAGGAGGCCTTCTTGAGTAAGGGGAGTTGCAGCACACAGGTGCACTCCCATGGGGAAAGGCTTTTCGTGTTGACCACTTGGACTCCTTCCAAATCTCTTGCTGCTCTCCCACAGGGCCATCCTGAGTGCCTCCCCTCCACACCAGCCAGCCTGGGACCCTGCTGAGTGCACTTATCCTTCACTGCTGCCAGGAGCCTCCAGATCTATAGCAAGAGATTAGCTCTTTGGCTGGGGTTGGGAGACATTCATCTACCCGCCTATCTCCGGTCAAGTAGAGTCTGAGGGGTCCATTTATCAGGGGAGCTGGAGAGATGTGGTGCTGTAAAGGGACAATTTGCTAGTGTGGGATGTGTTTTCTTTTGCTCTAGGCTTGGGTCTTCCCTTTCCCTTTTGAGCAGGGACAGACTCTGCAGCAGAGAAATTGCTGCATCTATGTTCTGCTTGGACTGTTCTCCCAAGATGCTTCTCCTGGTTCTCCAGTTTTGTCCTTTTTTTTTTTTACATTTCTCAGTTGCATCTCACCTCATCCCAGGAAAAAGGTCTCTATGCCCACCCAACAAGGAGAAATGAAGTCCTTACACAAGGCAGATGTTTTCTTTCCCTCTAAATGTTCTTCTCCAACTTTTTTCTGATTCATCTTTAGGCATTTAGCTGAGCCATGAAATAGAACCTCAGAGCATCTAGACATAGAATCACAGAATGGTCTGGGTTGGAAAGGCCCCCAATGATCAGAGAGTCCCAACCCTGCTGACACAGGCAGGGACACCAACCTCCAGGCCTGGAGCTACACAAGGTTGCCCAGGGCCCCAGCCAACCTGGCCTTGAGCACCCCCAGACACGGGGCATCCACCCCCTCTCTGGGCAGCCTGTTCCAGCCCCTCACCACTCTCTCTGCAAAGAACTTCCCCCTAAGATCTCCTCTAACCCTTCCTTCCTCCAGCTTCACTCCAGCCCCTTGTCCTGCCAGGCTCTGCCCTTTGAACAAGCTGATTCCCCTCCTGTTCCTCTGCTCCCTTCAGGGACTGGCAGGCTGCAATGAGGTCCCCCCACAGCCTTCTCTTCTCCAGGCTGACCCAGCCCAGCTCCCTCAGCCTCTCTTCATAGGGGAGCTGCTCCAGCCCTCTGAGCATCTTCATGGTTCCTCTGACCCCTCTCCAACAGTTCCCCATCTCTCTTGTATTGGGGCCCCAGCTCTGGACACAGGACTCCAGCTGGGGCCTCCTGAGGGCAGAGTAGAGAGGGACAATCCCCTCCCTGTCCCTGCTGCCACCCCTCTGCTGATGGAGCCCAGGATCCCATCACCCTTCCCAGCTGCAAGAGCCACTGATGGCTCAGGGGAAGTTCCTTGTCCACCAGAACCCCTAGGTTCTGGGAGGTGCTCCAGCTCTCTGATCATCTTCATGGCTCCCCAGAAGAAAATTAGAGACTTTCCTCCTGAATCCACGTGTTCTGGGCAAAAAGACAAATGAAGTGCATAGAATCCAGAGAAGAGACCTTTGAAGACTTGATCAGTTCAGCTCACCAGGGATGGGGGCTCCACCACCTCTCAGGACCTTTGTTTCTTTGCTTAACCACTCACATAAGGGGGTTGAGTTGTTCTTTTTATATTTCATTGGAATATCCATTGCTCCAACTTGAAGCTTTTGAAAACCCAGGTGGCATTATGGCCATTCCCTGAGAGCCTTTCCACCAGAAAAACAAGAGGAGGGGGATTTATATTCTTTTTACCTTTGGTATTGCTGGTATCATCTGTTTGTGCTTTGAGCAGTCTTTCTCCCTCTCTGGTGTGCATGATCTCAGATTTCTTTGTGCTGATATCAATGTAATAACGAGCCTCTGTGGGGTCTTTTTGGTGCCTCCTGCTCTCTAGCCAAGCAATCACCCCGCAAGTGTGGGACTCAAAAGATGGCTCATGCATGGTGTGAACTGTACCTAGATGTCAGCTTAGGACATTTTGGGCACCATCACTGTGGTTTTTTTTCACCTGCTCTAAGAGTGATTAGCATCTGATTCACCAAGGCTGTATCTTGGCTACTCTTCTGCTGTATGGGATGTCCCAAGTGGAGTCTGGAGTTACTCATGGCTTGTACATTGCAGCGCAACGGGAAAGGCTACCATGGATCTCCAGTGCTTCTAATTAAGGAATTTCAACTGATTATGGCCATTAAACAGGGAAGGCAGCTGGCCTACCATGGTGGCCTGAGAAACAGGGTTTTCCAGGACCTAACCAGCTTCTCTTCCTCCAAGTGCATGTATCTCCTGCAGTGTGGGCTGTAAAGCTTTTAACATTAAGTTCCTGCCCCAATACCCCAGGAGTGCCTCAAGAGGCTGGAAAGACTCACTGGCAGTGTGGCAGACCCTGTTCAATAATAATCTTTTCAAATCCAGAGGGCTGTTCTTTGCATTTCTTGGAGATGATGCTACATTGACTGATGGCTCCTTCTCACCCCTCTCACTTAAATCCTGAATCGGCATCATGTGCACTTAGCTAGTTTGATGTGTCTGTAAATGCTGGCAATTTGGGATGAAGCTGAAACATCACCATGCAGCCTTCCACAGTCCTGAAAACCCAACCAGCAGCATCCAAATCCACAACTGAGTCCTCCAAATCAGTAATCTGCTCAAAAACCCACACCTATTTTAAACCAAAAATAATTTAGGACTTGTTTTTTTTTATTTGGTTACCTGTCCTTGAGTGTGTAAGATCCATATTTTAATGTGGTTGTTGACAGTTATGTCAATTAAGCAATTAGGTCTACAATGGAACTGTGTAACTTTTTATTTCTTTTCTTAATTGCAAGCTAACATGCTCTAGGAAGTGGTGCTCTAACAAAAGGCAGATGCTCCTCACGTATCAGGTTGTAGAGCTGTGGGACTACTGGCCAGGGGATGTTGTGGATTCAGTAAAAGAATCAGAGAATTACAGGGTTGGAAAAGACCTTTAAGATCATCGAGTCCAACCATTCCTGTCCTGTGCTAAACCAGATCCCTGAGCACCTCATCTTCCTGTCTGTTAAACACACCCAGGGGTGGGGACTCAGCTCCCTCTCTGGGCAGCCTGTGCCAGGCCCTGACCCTGTTCTAGGCCCCAAATCCAGGCCCATTCCAGGCCCTGACCCTGCTCCAGGCCCCTGTTCCACAGCCCCACAACTCTGCCAGGGAAGAACTTTGCCCTCCCAGCTGAGCTGACCCTGCCCTGGGGCAGCTTGAGCCCATTGCCCCTTGTCCCAGCTCCTGGCCCCTGGCTGAAGAGACCAGCGCCCACCTCTCTGCACCCTCCTGGCAGGGCAGGGGAGGTGGGGAGAAGGTCTCCCCTCAGCCTCCTCTTCTCCAGCCTCAACACCCCCAGCTCCCTCAGCTGCTCCTCAGAGGATTTGCCCTCCAGCCCCTTCCCCAGCCTGGTTGCCCTTCTCTGCACTCGCTCCAGCACCTCCATGTCCTTCTGATGCTGAGGAGCCCAGAACTGGACCCAGCACTCCAGCTGCAGCCTCACCAGTGCCCAGTCCAGGGGCACAGTCAAATCCTCAGACCTACTGGCCACACTTTTTGGTACAAGCCAGGATGCCAGTTAATGGTTTCAAGAGGAGGCTGCACACATCCTTGGAAAAGTGATACACTGAATGTTATTATATAGACAAGTGACAACAGGCTCAGGAAGTCCTTTGAGCTAAGAACAGCTGGAGCTCAGGAGACTGTTAGAAGAGGTATCAAGTATTCCTCCTTTCCTTAATTTCCCCCTGCTCAGGGCCACCATTGGAAAGAGAGCTCTGGCCAGGATGGACCCTTTCTTCTGCTCTCATAAATCAACGATATCATAAGCACACAGATAAATCATGGTCACAGAGTGACCATGCTGACTTAGACCCTTTTGACAGTCATTTCATCATCCACTTGTAGAGCTATTTTTAACAAGAGCTTGTAGCCCCTCAAATTCGGGTGTTGGAAATCTGAGTCAGCAATGCAAAAACATGCTAATCTTGTTAAAGCAATAAAGCACCAGCCCAAGGCTCCAAAGGGGATTCGTTTCCCTTTTGTGTAAGCTCCAGACAAGACCTCCTCTGCCTAATTCTCCTTTGCCTGTAAGCTCTTTGGTTGGTGTCTGTAGCAACGAGGGCATAGAAGGTACTCGTTGTGTGGTGCTTTGAAGAGTTTTACCAGGGCTCATCTCCCCATCACTGTGCATATGAGTATCTTTGAGCTCAAGGGACCTTCCAGAGGGAAAGCTACCATGCTCTGAGCTCAAGGAACCTTCCAGAGGTAAAGCTACCAGGCTCTGAGCTCAAGGGACCTTCCAGAGGGAAAGCTACCAGGCTCTGATATCACCTGGAGTGCTCAGACACTGCTGTCTCTGCACTGGTGATGGGCCCCAAGTTCACATTGTTCTCCTCTGCAGGTAACCTACATCAGCCACAACTCCCTGTCTGCCTCATTGGTGCTTCCCCTCTTTTCTCCTGTTCTGCTACAGCATCCTGCATCCTCACAAGCAAAACGTTGTCATTGCTTCTTCAGTGGCACAGGGAGTCACCTCATGGGACAGCTCAAACCAGTGATGAATGAGCTGCTTTACCTTCTCAGGGTGCTTCATGACCATGGAGGAGGCAGGTGGGTGGAAAAGGAATATTACTGTATACATCCTCAGCCCTTAAGTCTCTCCTGAGTGCTGGGGAAATCAAGGAGGTAATTTGGAGCTGGGAATGTTTGTACAGCAGTGAGCACAGGGGAGACCTCACTCCTGGCCAGGCTTTCACAGCTCAGTTACAAAACAAATGAAGAAATAAGTGTAATAAGCAAGACTACAACCTACCAGCTGTGAGTGGTGCATCCAGAGGTACAGAGACACCACACTGCTGGCATTGGTCAGGTACAGCTATATGAGCCAAACTAAACCTCCTGCAGAGCTAGCTTGACTCCAGACAGGACCAGTGATGCACATACAGTGCTGTCCCAACCTCAAAAATACCTTCTGGACCTAAAAAAGCAGCTGCACAGCCCTTGTGATCTCTCTAGAGCATCCTGCAGGGATCATCTTAGCCTTAAAAAAAAAAAAAGAAAGAAAATCCTTCTTCCAGGCATTACATAGCCCAGAATCCCAGACACATCCCTCCTGCTTGTTGGCACTTAACTGAAGTACCTGACTTCAAAGTATTTTTGCCCTCAGCTAATTCAGTATCCAACAGAGAGGGTCAGGCAGAGAGCCAGCACAGGCTGCCACCTCCCTGGACATAGGGTGTGTTCTCAGCTCCTTCAGACCCGCTGCCTGATAGGCCTCCTCTCCTCCAAAAGGGTGTCCCAGGTCTCCTTCATGTTTGTAGAGCAGAGGGTCTGTTAAAACAAACCACAAGCTTGGATGCAAGCATCACTGCCACCCCAGAGGAGTGCAGCAGTCCTGACCTGCTCTCTCTCTCCCAGCTCAGGTCTGTGTCAGCTTTTTCTTTGTTGTTCCTTTAAGCAGCTTTTCAAATTGATCCTATTGAGGAAAGAAAAAAAAAAAAAGGTCTAAAAAAAAAAAACCAACCTAAGAAAAGGTTTGCAAGGCACAGTGGGAACTGGCCCAGAGCAGGCTGGGCTCTCTGCTAGGCTCTGCCACAGGGTCTCAGCTCAGGGATCACAAAGTCACAGAGCTGTAGGGGTTGGAAGGGACCTCCAGAGATCATTGAATCTAACCCCCCTGCCAAAGCAGGGTCCCTAGGACAGGGCACACAGGGAGGCATCCAGATGGGGCTGGAATCTCTCCAGAGAAGGAGACTCCACACCCCCCTGGGCAGCCTGGCCCAGGGCTCCCTCACCCTCACTGGGAAGAAGTTCTTCCCCACACTGGGGTGGAACTCCCTGTGCTCCAACTTGAGGCCATCACCCCTTGTCCTGTCCCCACAGACACTGAGAAGAGGCTGCCCATGTCCCCCTGTGTCCCACCCTTCAGCTATTGATAACCACTGATCAGATCCCCTCTCAGGCTGCTTCTCTCCAGGCTGTACAGCCCCAGCTCCCTCAGCCTTTCCTCCCAGGGGAGATGCTCCAGGCCCTTCAGCATCTCCACAGCCTCCTCTGGACTCTCTCCAGGAGATCCCTGTCTTTTCTATCCCAGGGAGCCCAGCACTGGACACAACACTCCAGCTGGGGCCTGAGCAGGGCAGAGCAGAGGGGGAGGATCCCCTCCTGGGACCTGCTGCCCACACTCCTCCTGATGCCCCCCAGGATGCCATGGGCTCTCTCAGCCCCCAGGGCACACTGCTGGCTCATGGCCACCCTGTCACCCACCAGCACCCCCAGGTGCTTCTCCACAGAGCTCCTCTCCAGCAGGTCACCCCCAGCCTGTCCTGATTCCAGCAGTTATTCCTTCCCAAGGACTTACACTCCTTCCCACAGACTTACACTCTGCTCATGGACAGCCTTTGCATTCCTATGAATGCTGGCAGGAAGCCTCAACTCACACACACAAACACACATGCACTGAGACAGCAGTGCTCAAGCAGGTACAAGAAAATAAGAATTGTTCCTCCAGCCTACAACCCTTCTGCAGACATAGAATCCCAGACTGGTCTGGGTTGGAAGGGACCCCAAGGATCAGAGAGCTCCAACCCCCCTGACACAGGCAGGGACACCAACCTCCAGGCCTGGAGCTACACAAGGTTGCCCAGGGCCCCAGCCAACCTGGCCTTCAACACCTCCAGGGATGGGGCATCCACCCCCTCTCTGGGCAGCCTGTTCCAGCCCCTCCCCACTCTCTCTGCAAAGAACTTCCCCCTCAGATCTCCTCTAACCCTTCCCTCCTCCAGCTTCACTCCAGCCCCCTTGTCCTGCCAGGCTCTGCCCTTTGAACAAGCTGATTCCCCTCCTGTTCCTCTGCTCCCTTCAGGGACTGGCAGGCTGCAATGAGGTCCCCCCACAGCCTTCTCTTCTCCAGGCTGACCCAGCCCAGCTCCCTCAGCCTCTCTCCATAGGGGAGCTGCTCCAGCCCTCTGAGCATCTCCATGGCTCCTCTGACCCCACTTGCAGGGTTGAAAGACATCACACAGGCTTGTACCAACCACACACACACACCCCCATCCATGGGCACGTGGACACCCGGGTGACAAGCAATCTGCTTTTCCACCCTGTGCACCCACCCAGGCTCCAGCACACACCCCGTGCTCTGCTGATCCAGCCCCACACACGTGTGTGAACCTGCCCGTGGCGGGGGGGGGGGTTA
Source organism: Rallus limicola (assembly GCA_022605955.1). NCBI lineage: Eukaryota > Metazoa > Chordata > Aves > Gruiformes > Rallidae > Rallus > Rallus limicola. The sequence goes on along the minus strand of JAKCOZ010000100.1, from coordinate 946,822 downwards.
TGTATCCCCCAATGCTCCCTTCACCCTGCAGCACGCACCCCCCCAGCTCTACCCATGCTCCCGGTGAAGCCAACCTCATGAGAAGCCTCCTCACCCTCTAGACCTCCTCCTAAGGAGGTGAGGATCCCACCCCACAGCCCACAGCCATCCCTTCCTCACCCCAACCTTCACCCCAACCTTGCCAAGGAGCTTCACCAGCCCTTCCACCCCGCACCTACGTCTTCATTTCGTCCTCTTCCCTTGCAGCCACTAGACGGCAGGTCAGGCTCACAGAAACGCTCTTCCCAACCAGGCAGTCGATGGGCTCATTTGTCCCAGCTCCCCCCAAGTCGATGGGGCTGACACTCGGCAGTCAACGCTCTGATTAAGATGCCACAGTTGAGTTAAGGCACGCATTAAGATTTGATGAGTAATTGATCAGCGCATCAACAGGGATGAGGGGCTGGAGAGAGAAGCTGAGGCTGAGGACACCTGAATAAAAGCTCCACTTGCAAGCACGGGGCTCTGTCTTTAAACAAAACTTACTGAGGAGTTGGAATCTTAAAGGGATGACGTTGGGGTTTATGTGAGATGGGACTGCTAGGGAGCTGGTGAGTGCAATAAACAGGCTTGACATCATATAAATAGTGATTTAAACTGCTGGTTCCCTCACATCCTTTGAGGAGGGGCACATCCAGGCAGGGTGGGAGAGAAGGGGATGGGCTCAAGCTTAGCTGGATCGCCTTTAGACCGATGGGAAAGTGCTGACGTTGATGGATTCGCTCCTGATTTTACACCAGCGTAGCCCTGCGTCTCTCCCCAGGCTGGCAGGTATAAATAAGCATCTGTGTGTGTCTGATGCAGATATTCAGGGCTCCAGCCTCTCTCTTGCCTTTTTTTAATCCATGTGGCTGGGGGGGGAAACTAAAGGGCTGAGAAGTGACTGTAAAATGGTACCAAGTCACTTCCCAACTCCATCAAAGTCACACTTGTGCAGAAGTGTTCACAGGAGCAGGGACTTCACTGCCAGCCTGCCAGGAAAAGGGTTCCCTTTAAACTCTGTGCTGTCACAGGAAGATAATGCAAGGGGATATAATATACCTATAATAAGAATACACAATTCTAGCAGAGAAAATCTGATTTATTTTTTTTTTCCTTCTGCACCCATACACTTTATAATCGACATCCACATGAAAAATGTAAAATAAATCCTGTGCATCTTAGGAAAAGCTGTTCCAAATCTGTGTTTTCCTTGTGCTTAAGGCAGTAGAAGTCCTGGTCAGCACCCAGAACAAACATAATTATATGATAGCTCCCCACAATGATCAATTCAAACTTCTTTTTCCCCCCTTCAAAAAAAAAAAAAAGAAAAAGCCAAGTTGTCCTATGCTCTGTCACTTGGCTGCAGCCAGCCCCTTTCTGAAGATTTTTCTGCTGACACTCAGAGAACATGTTAATTTGGGGGTGTCAGGCTCATTTTGTTGAGCCCACCGGGCTCTTCTCCTACCCACAGCTGTGGAACTGCTTACATGGCCACGGGAGCATCACCCTCCTGGGAAGGGACTTGGGTTTTGCTCTGCCAGGGAGGTAAATAATTACAGTGCAAATCGATTATCGAGTATAGAAGCAGGGTCTGGCTCTTCTTTCCTATAGCCTCAGCTGTTTTGGCTTCAGGGGGTAACAGCACAAGAGTGAGACACATCCCATGTCGTCTCCTTGTGCCCCTCTCTTTAATCTCCATCTCACCATGTAGGTGGCAGGATCCTGGGAACAACTGCACCCAGAGAGATGCCCGAGGAGCAGCAGCACCTTGCTGTATGCATTTGCTAATTGTTATTTGCATGGGGGGTTACTCTCCCCTCTGTGAAAAAAAAAAATAGCATCTTGATAAAATAGCATTTTAAAAAAAATATATGCTGGCAAAAAAAAAAGATGGGGGGGAAAAACCCCCATGGGAACCTGGAATTACTCTTTGAGAAGTTGTCTTAAGTGTTCAGCACATGGTTTTGCTGGAAAATGGCATTTTATTCTGCTGGAAAATCCTAACATCTGGAAATGGGTTTGTGTGCTGAAGCCAAAAAGGCACCTGAGGCTTTGAAATTTCTCCTCAGAACACAAGCAACCCGGAAATATTTAGTTCTGGTGTCACACTGGCTCAGTTCAGTCGATCAAAAATGTGCCATCTCACTGGCAGTGAAACATGGCAAAACAAAAGATAATCTCAACTTGATAATCCAACATATTGTTAAATCCAAGGTTTAACTCTCACCACACGGAGAAATCACCACGCTGAAGCAGTAGGTTTTCCCCCTGGCATCACAAAACATTTGGTTGCTTTTGCGAGTGAAGCGAGACAGTGGGAACAACTCACCTCAATATTTTTAATATTAAAAGGAAAACAACCCACATCACCACAATCAGCCTGATCCCAAGGTGGGTTTTTGACAAGAAGAGTCTCTTTTCCTAGTAGGAAATGCCACTGTCAGAAAGTGTTGACCAGCGTTTTGTGGTATTATCGCAAAGGCACAGCTTCAGATAACACTGAGATGGGTATAAGCTGCATCTCTACTGACTGCAAGGCTTTACTTTGGAGGGGGAAGGTACCTGCAACGAATTCAGGGCAGTGGAGAGATGAGAGCTGGCCAGAAGCTTTTGAGAACAGCTAAGGACTAGCAGCATCGTGAAAGCTCGTCCTAAAATTAAGAGAGGGGCTACCAAAGCTAAAACTTTAGAGAGAAACAACCCCACAGCAGAGAAAGAGGTGAGAGACTGAGTGGTGTGTCCCTCTCCTCAGGGACACAAAAGTCACGCAGAGCTGAGCCAAACCCCTCCACACACACACACACACAGGGCTGGGACTGAAGGTGAAGCTCCCAGTTTGGACTGGCTGTGGAGATGCTCCGTGTGCTCCCCAAACCAGCCTCAGTTTCCCTGCTGCTCTTTATTTAGTTGATGCAACGTGTGCACAATTGTGAAGGGCTGCCTGGGTTCAGATTAGGGGGTCGGATCATGTAAGAACAGGGGAGGAAACAGCAGCCCTTGTGCTGCAAAGAAGGGGTGGGCTGGGGAAAGGGCAGTTTTCTCTCCAGTCTCCAGGCTGGAGCCCGTAGGAACAAAATAAAACCAAACAATAAAAGACAAGCATGCATGCATCCAGAAAATCAGTCTGCTAAGAACTCTTACAGCTCATGATCTGATAAGATCACCCAATTCACCAGAAAAGAAAACCTGATGTTAGGTAAAAATCATCTGAAAGCACTGCAGTCCTAAGATTTGCCACAGCATCTTGAAAGCTGTTTTTTTTTTTTCTCCTGGTTGTGAAAGTAGGTAGGAACAGAGAGGAGCTGGCTGAAAGAATAGTAAAAGCTCAAGATTCCAGAAGCTGGGGGTTTCTTTGGGTAGGGGGAAGGAAAGGGGAGGGGGGGGGAGGAGATAATTTAATAAATAAATTATTTTAATAAAAAGAAATTTAAAAAAAAAGAAAGTAGAGAGTGTGGTTTTATTATGGATTTATTTGAAGTCATCCCACCCTGATGCAGGACGGTGCCTGGGAATCAGCAGTGCCCTGGCAGTGCTCTGCAGGGCTGCGGCAGGGACCAGGCTGGCTTCTCTGCAGCGGCAATTGAAGGTGGCATTTTGAGTGTGCAATTATGCACATCCTTTCTTTTCTCATCTCCTCCAGCTCTTTCAATCCTGCTGCTCCTGCTAGTATTTACTGCTGAGGGTGGCTGAATTCTCTACACTGCCTGCTTGGCCTGAATTTCATCACACACCACACACACACACACACACAGACACAGACACACAGAGACACACAGAGCATCCCACCTCCATCTGAATGCAGAGGTGGAAAATAAAATAAATAAAAATAAATATATATATATATAACATATAAATTTAAAAAAAGAAAAAAACCAAACACCTAGCTTTTTATTTTCCATCCACTTCTGTTTATTACACAAGGAAGGGGAGGGCTGTCATTCACCTCCCTTATGAGGAAAGGCTGAGGGAGCTGGGCTGGTTCAGCCTGGAGAAGAGAAGGCTGTGGGGGTACCTCATTGCAGCCTGCCAGTCCCTGAAGGGAGCAGAGGAACAGGAGGGGAATCAGCTTGTTCAAAGGGCAGAGCCTGGCAGGACAAGGGGGCTGGAGTGAAGCTGGAGGAGGGAAGGGTTAGAGGAGATCTGAGGGGGAAGTTCTTTGCAGAGAGAGTGGTGAGGGGCTGGAACAGGCTGCCCAGGGAGGGGGTGGATGCCCCATCCCTGGAGGTGTTGAAGGCCAGGTTGGCTGGGGCCCTGGGCAACCTTGTGTAGCTCCAGGCCTGGAGGTTGGTGTCCCTGCCTGTGTCAGGGGGGTTGGAGCTCTCTGATCCTTGGGGTCCCTTCCAACCCAGACTAGTCTATGATTGTTGGGAGGGGAGTGGAATATTGGGGAGCACAGAGGAGACATAAGGGGAGTGTAAAGGATAAGAAATGCCATATTTCATGTAAATTTCCCTGCTCTTTTTTCTTCTTCTTCTTTCTGTCTCTTATCTACCTGTTATCTTCAATCCTGCCTGCTCCAGTGGAAATTCCTGCTGTGGAAAGGTGTTTTGGGTTGGTTCTTTTTGCTTTAACAGCTGCACTGGCAGCACACAGGGTTTGTGCCTGCACAGGAGCAGTTTTGATACCTTGGAAGCCACCAGACTCTCTGCATCTGCGATGCCTCTGAGATGCCTGAGCCATCAAAGATGCCTGGAGTCTGCTAAAGGCTCATTCTTCTGCCCCCAAAAGCTTCTGTGTTGCAAACTTTGCAGAAAAGTCTCACACAGACACACATCCCCCCCCCGCAGCATCCACCCCTTTGGTGGGTATGATAGAAATCAAGCATCAGGTTGCATTTATTTTAGGATATTTAAAGGTACTGGTGAAGGTGGGCTGGGGGAGAGGGTTGGATGGGCATAAAAGTTTGGCCTCCATGTTTTCTCCTGGCTTCTTAGGATGCTTCACCAACCCAATTCATAACCTGGAAGGGTAAGATGGCATCAGAGCCATGGCCCTGACTTCAGAGACCTCAGGAATGTGGGCTCACCCCCAGGTCCTTGCACCTCTCTTGGTGTTCCCCCCTAGGTTAGGGCTTTCAAGTCATTGCAGAGGAACTTTCTGCTCAGTGGTGTTCTACCAAGGAGAGCCAGGCAGTGAGGAGCCAAAAACCCAAGTAACATCAGGAAGAAAAAGCCTCTTATGGATGCTAATAAAAAGTCAAGCCTGTTATCTGAGGAAATAAAACCCCATGAACCCTCTGCCATTTAGCAGACCTACCCCAGGCCAAAACAATACCAGCAGCATCCCACGTTCCCAAGGACATCCCTCTGTGACAAGGGGGATGCAGAGGGGACAAAATATCTCAGCTCAGAGAGGTGGATGCTGCACCCCAACCTGCACCAGGAGAAGGTGGCCACGTTCACCCCTTGCCCACAGCAAACCAAGCCAAAGGACAGAGTGAGAGCTGGCGCTCTTCCCCCTGCTTTCTCCTTGCACAGCAAAATGGGGGGGTCTAAAATGGCAGTTCCCTTCCAGCATCCCTTACATTTCTCCCCTGTTTTGACTTAAAAATGTGACTTTGGCTTTCAGGTTGAAAAGAAAGAGAAACAAGAGCTGACACTTGCGTCAATAGGAAACAACAGCTTTTGCCTCATTTAGACTTAGCGCCACGAGTGTTTCTGCTTGCTGGGGTTGTTTTTTTCTTTAAAAGGAAACAAAACACCATTTGACACTGAGCTCTGGGTATCCCTTTCTTTCAGAAAGCTGCTCTGCAGCAAAGCTTCCCGTTCACATTCACAGGAGTGATTGAGGAAGGATGGGACTTCTGGAAAACTCTGCTCTGGCCACCCCTCTGATCAAGAAGGGCCAGATTAGAGCAGGGGTTTTTTTTGTATTTCACTTGTGAAAGATAAAAAACCAGACAATTTTCTGTTAAAAAAAAAAAGTATCAAGGTTATTTTCATTTGCAACTTCTCAAGGGAAAAACTTCCTCTCCTGCTCTGTCTTTTTTGCAACACTTTGTGACCATATCGAAGATATCCAGGTGAGGGCTTTCCTTAGGAACCACTAGCTCCATCCTGACTGACTTATCATTTCAAGACCTGGACAGGCTGGAGAGCTGGGCAGGGAGAAACCAGATGGGGGTCAACAAAAGCAAGGGGAGAGTCTGGCACCTGGGAAGGAAGAACTGCTGGAATCAGGACAGGCTGGGGGTGACCTGCTGGAGAGGAGCTCTGTGGAGAAGGACCTGGGGGTGCTGGTGGGTGACAGGGTGGCCATGAGCCAGCAGTGTGCCCTGGGGGCTGAGAGAGCCCATGGCATCCTGGGGGGCATCAGGAGGAGTGTGGGCAGCAGGTCCCAGGAGGGGATCCTCCCCCTCTGCTCTGCCCTGCTCAGGCCCCAGCTGGAGTGTTGTGTCCAGTGCTGGGCTCCCTGGGATAGAAAAGACAGGGATCTCCTGGAGAGAGTCCAGAGGAGGCTCTGGAGATGCTGAAGGGCCTGGAGCATCTCCCCTGGGAGGAAAGGCTGAGGGAGCTGGGGCTGTTCAGCCTGGAGAGAAGCAGCCTGGGAGGGGATCTGATCAATGGGGATCAATAGCTGAAGGGTGGGACACAGGGGGACATGGGCAGCCTCTTCTCAGTGTCTGTGGGGACAGGACAAGGGGTGATGGCCTCAAGTTGGAGCACAGGGAGTTCCACAGCAACATGGGGAAGAACTTCTTGCCAGTGAGGGTGAGGGAGCCCTGGGCCAGGCTGCCCAGGGGGGTGTGGAGTCTCCTTCTCTGGAGAGATTCCAGCCCCATCTGGATGCCTCCCTGTGTGCCCTGTCCTAGGGACCCTGCTTTGGCAGGGGGGTTGGACCTGATGATCTCTGGAGGTCCCTTCCAACCCCTGTGATTCTGTGACTGTGACTCTGTGACTCTGTGATCCTGTGACTCTGTGACTCTGTGACTCTGTGATTCTGTCTGCACCTCCGTCTCATTTTTAAATCCCGCTCCGAGTTGGCTGGGGGATCATTTAACAAATGACTTGAGCTTCCAGCCTTCTCCCCCAGCAAAATTTCCTGTGCTCCTAACTGTGAAAGGAGGCAGTGAGTGTGCATTAAGTGCATGCATGCTGTGTGTTTACAAACACATCCCAACCCTGCGGATCAGCTTGATGAGCTCCGTGGGCGCGTGGCAGCGGATGCAAATTGCTTTAGCTCACTCAATGAAGCCAAAAGCATGTTACAGCAGCCACCAGACCCAGGCCCTTTTGCATATTCCTTCTGCAGCCTATGTTTATCTAACTAATCTCCAAGATATTAGTGATAATCTTTGCCATTTTCCTTTAATGAATGGCTGACACGCTCGCCTGGAAGCTGTTACTGGAGAGACCACCAGAGAGAAGAAATCAGATAGCCTATCTCCAATCGTTTATCACTATCAGATCAGGGATGCAGCTTTTTCCCCTGTCTCTTCCCTCAATACCTCCCAGCATGTTCAGTTATTAACCTCACTTAGCCTCCAGCACAGCCTGGGAGACCAAAGCAGAAAGGTTCACATTTTATTCCCCAGCTGCTCCGTGCCAGAAAGCTTGGGGCAGAAAAAAGACATGAGGAGGGAGGGTAAAGCAGGACAGGGGGAATCCTTAAAGATCTTGGCCACAAATGGGGTTTTCTTTAAACCATGTCACTCACCCTGTGACGCCAACCTCTGCTGAGTAGGGAATGGAGGAATTACTCGCTTGTTATCAGCTCCCCACCAAGGGCTGTGATCTCATTAGGTCCCCCAGGCTAACAGAAAAAGGGTTGCCAGTCAAGGATGCTGCAGGAGCAGAAGAACATGGAGCAAAAGATCATAGAATCACAGGGGTTGGAAGGGACCTCCAGAGATCATCGGGTCCAACCCCCCTGCCAAAGCAGGGTCCCTAGGACAGGGCACACAGGGAGGCATCCAGATGGGGCTGGAATCTCTCCAGAGAAGGAGACTCCACACCCCCCTGGGCAGCCTGGCCCAGGGCTCCCTCACCCTCACTGGGAAGAAGTTCTTCCCCATGTTGCTGTGGAACTCCCTGTGCTCCAACTTGAGGCCATTGCCCCTTGTCCTGTCCCCACAGACCCCTGAAAAGGGGCTGGCTGATTCCCCCTGCATTCCATGCTGAAGATAATTATAATCATTAATTAGATCCCCTCTTACCCTTCTTCTCTTCCCCCTTAGTCTTCTTCTCTCCAGGCTGAACAGCCCCAGCTCCCTCAGCCTTTCCTCACAGGGGAGATGCTCCAGGCCCTTCAGCATCTCCAGAGCCTCCTCTGGACTCTCTCCAGGAGATCCCTGTCTTTTCTATCCCAGGGAGCCCAGCACTGGACACAACACTCCAGCTGGGGCCTGAGCAGGGCAGAGCAGAGGGGGAGGATCCCCTCCTGGGACCTGCTGCCCACACTCCTCCTGATGCCCCCCAGGATGCCATGGGCTCTCTCAGCCCCCAGGCCACACTGCTGGCTCATGGCCACCCTGTCATCAACCAGATGCTGAGGGCTGCCATGCTGCCATGAGCAGGACAGGCTTCCCAGCAAGGGGAAGTCTGTGAGTTAATATCCCTGCAGCAGCCAGGTTTCCCCCCCCACCAGCCATCCCAGCCAGAGAGTGTCTGGTTTCAGAGCATTTCTATCCAAGCCTGCATCCCACAGGGTTGCTAAAATCCCCGAGTTAGCAGAAGTCGGTGCCATAGGGCTGACCAAATTCTGTGTCCATTAACTACTTAACAAAATTCCTTGTGCCTGCCCCCACCTCCAACACATTAGAGTTAATGCTCTTCCTCATTTCCAGGCCAAGAGCCAAGGCAGATCTATGCAGAACTGGTTTCCCTCCTATCCTTGGAGTATTTGGTTAGCCAAAAGGCTGCAGAATGAGCACTGCAGTCATGTAGTTTAGTCTGAGCTTTCTTACCCCCAGACTTCCATCCTACTGGATAGAAACGTCTGGAAACATCCACCACAACCCTTCTTCCCAAGGCAACCCCATGAAGAAAACAGGAGGCATCAGCTCCTAAGTCCTCCATGTAAAAACTCTACATGCTGTGCTCAGTGGGACTGCAACTGTCTACACTTTCTTGCAGCTTTGTGGTTGCTTTTCACCTTTCAGGTGGCATCTGGGATGCAGTTAAGTGTCCATCTGTGGAACATGGGAATGCTTCAGGGTCCCAGGCTTGCTTGGGCGCTCATTGTCTTGTCCCATCTCTTGCTTAGGGCAAACCCTAGCACATATTAACCCATCTCTGCTCTGCACCTTGCCTTCACCTCATTTTCCAGCTGGAAACCTGGAAGCCAGCACATCCCCCAGATGGACAGCAGAAAGGCCAGGAGCCCAGGTTTAGCAGATAAACCTGGATGTGACATTTTGGGATACCTAAATCATCTGGGCATGAATGACAAACGCTTCCAGATGCCGGTTGCTAGCACCATCACCTTCCCAGGAGCCATCTCTTCATTTTCTCCCTCAAACTGGAAGTGTTATAACTTTGAGTCATAACGAAAATTTCCACCACCCCCAGTTGCTCTGCACCCCACTCCCCACAAACCTGCCCTCCCAGGGATTGCAATACACATATGCCACATATTCAATGCTTGCAATGAACACCAAAGAACATCCAGCATATGTTAATTTGAACACTGAAAGGATCCTTGACTGAATTTGGACCACCAAGCTTGGAAGCCACTGAAAATCCTCTGAACAGCTGGTATGACAGCAAGGAGGGTCTTCAATAGATCTTGACAGCTGTCCAGTTTTTCACTTACAAGTTGTGAGTGACAACCTCCTTATGACTGGGTAGATATGGAGATTGTACTCCATACAACTGAATTAGAAACCTTGGACTAATCATGTCATCTCCTGGGTAGAAGCAGCCCAGGCACTCTTGGTTTATTTCTTGGGGTGAGGAAAGTGGGTTAGAAAGGTGTCAGTGACCATGTGGACAACGTGGAGGGGGTGGTAAAGAGACAAATCACCCCAAGGGAACTCCCTTGCATCCATCCAGGTGAGTTGCTTTGTGACTTCCTAAAGATTCATTTGTCCCATTTGCATCAACTTTTGCAGTCTCATCTACAAGAAGACGGGTTCAAATCCTGCTTTAGGATTCCCAGGACAATCTTCACCTGCACCACTGGATTAACTGGAATCCTTGGATGAAGCCATGCAATGCTTGTTCTAGGCAAAGGAAAGAAGAAATCCTCAGGAATCCATGAATGGGGCATCTCACAGCTTCCTAGAGTCTTTTTTTCCAAGAACTGGAGATAAAATCATTGTCCACTTGTGCCAGATAAGACACAATCTGTTCACCTCCCTGCCTTGAGTGTCTTCTGCCAGAGTTGAACTGCATTTTCTTGTTGTCTTCCTCACTCCATGAAGCTGTCTTCTTCCCTCCAAGAAGTCTTTTGGGGTGTCCTCCCCTCTCCTTTGTGCCTCTCAGGATGGAGCACTCTGATCTGCAGGGTATCTCCATACCTCTTTCACTCATTTCTCCACCTTGTTCACCACGTCTCCCTGCCAGAAGCCCCTGCTCCCTTGCTCTGGGAGCAAAACCTTGTGTGGAGGAACCCCCAAGGGTTAACCTTCCTCTGTGGTTATCCAGGGCATCTCTGCAGTTCCCAGGTGAAGTTCCCTGGAGCCAGCAATACTGCTGAGGATTTGGGAGAGGCGACAGAGCCACTTAGTATGCGTCGCTGTCAGTAACAGAGTGGCGGTGGCGGGATGGGGCTGAAAGCAGATCCCCACTTTCAGGTGACACCGAGGAGGGGAGATCAGCTTTCCTCTGAGGGGAGGAGGGGGTGCAGAGCAGCCCAAGGAGATGGTGGGTACAGAGGGCTGGGAGGAGAAGGTGGCATCCGTCGTGCTCTGGTGACCTCTAGCCATTTATTTTCCTGCAGATGGCCCGTTGTGGGTATTTCCCCAAGCAGCTCCAAATGTGGGATAATGGTTAAATCTTTTTTAAACCTGGGGAAATGTTGGAGAGGGTTCAAAGGAGGGCCATGAAGATGATTAAAGGGCTGGAGCAGCTCCCCAGTGAAGAGAGGCTGAGGGAGCTGGGCTGGGTCAGCCTGGAGAAGAGAAGGCTGTGGGGGGACCTCATTGCAGCCTGCCAGTCCCTGAAGGGAGCAGAGGAACAGGAGGGGAATCAGCTTGTTCAAAGGGCAGACAATGGCAGGACAAGGGGGCTGGAGTGAAGCTGGAGGAGGGAAGGGTTAGAGGAGATCTGAGGGGGAAGTTCTTTGCAGAGAGAGTGGTGAGGGGCTGGAACAGGCTGCCTAGAGAGGGGGTGGGTGCCCCATCCCTGGGGGTGTTGAAGGCCAGGTTGGCTGGGGCCCTGGGCAACCTTGTGTAGCTGCAGGGCTGGAGGTTGGTGTCCCTGCCTGTGTCAGGGGGGTTGGAGCTCTCTGATCCTTGGGGTCCCTTCCAACCCAGCCCATTCTATGATACTATGAAACAGCAGGCTAAAGCTTCCACCTTGATTTAAACCAGCCTTTTGATGGGAAGCTCAGGCAGGGGCAAAGAGGGGGTGTTTCCCAGTGTGGGTGCAATGAGGCAGGGAGGTGCAGTGCATGGAGAGTGGATGTCCAAGGGAAAACCCTTGGTGCACCCCCGTTAGTTTGTAGACAATACCAAGCTGGGCAGGAGTTTTGATATGCTTGAGGGTAGGAAGGTTCTACAAAGGGGTCTGGACAAGCTGGATCAAAAGGACAAGGCTGACTGTATGAGGTACAACAAGGCTCAGTGCTGGGTCCTGCCCTTGGGTCACAACAACCCCAGGCAATGCTACAGGCCTGGGGAAGTGTGACTGGAAAGCTGCCCAAAGGAAAAGGACCTGGATATGATCCAGCAGAGTTCCCAAGTGGCCAAGAAGGCCAACAGCATCCTGGCTTTTATCAGAAATCATGTGGCCAGCAGGACCAAGACAGTGATCATCCCCCTGTACTGGGCATTGGTGGAAACCACACCTCAAGTGCTGGGTTCAGTTTTGGGCCCCTCACTATAAGGAAGACATTGAGGATCTGCCCCAGAGAAGGGCAGCAGAGATGATGAATGGTCTGCTGAGGAGTGGCTGAGGGAACTGGGGTTGTTTATCCTGGAGAAAAGGAGGTTGAGGGGAGACCTGATCATTTCTACAACTACCTGGAAGGAGGTTGTAGTCAGATGGGGACTGGCCTCTTCTTCCAAGTAACAAGCAGTAAGACAAGAAGAATTGGCCTCAAGTTGCACCGTGGGAGGTTTAAGTTGGGTATTAGGAAAAATTTCTTTATTGAAAGTATTGTTAAGCATTGGAAAAGGCTGCCCAGGGAAGTGGCTGAGTGACCATCCCTGGAGATATTTGAAAGATGAGTAGATGTGGTGCTTAGGGATATGGTTTAATGGCAGACTTGGCAGTGCTAGGTCAACAGCTGGACTCAGAGATCTTAAGGATCTTTTCCAAACTAAATGATTCTGTGATTTGAAACGAGCTCCTGTCAAAGCAGTGACTTAGCTCTGTGCCCAGATGAACACAGTACGCCCACCAAAGTAACCACACTGTTTGTCCTCCATGTTGGTATGAGGATGGAGGACACCAAAGATGATTAGGACACCAAAGATGATTAGGACACCCAGCTGCACACTGCTACCCAGAAACTCTCATGCAACAGGTTCTCAGTGGGGAAAAGCATCCCAGACCAGCAAGGAAAGTGTTAAGAGAAACTACCCCAGTGAAATACATTCTGTAAGAGCTGGATGAAAAGAGAGGGAGAAGAGATTGAAGTCCACCTGGACCTCTCTATTCCCCCCCCTGTTTGATTTTATGGGCTCTGAAATGTTGCCCATCTGCCCTCAGTGTATGCTGCTCTTTTTTAATTGAAACAGACAGAGGGTATTGACTAGCTATCAAAATTCATATCTATGCAACATTTCATTTCCAGTGGCCTCAGCACTCTGCCGCCACCTCTCCCTCATTCCCCATCCTTCCCATATAAAGGCAACTGTCACTTGGATAAACGGCCCCTAATGGTGGGCGGTGAGGGTGGGAGCTGGTGGAGAGCCACAGGGCAGGAGGAGTTGGGCAAAAAAGCTTTCAGGGGCTGC